>JAMPIV010013455.1:0-83849 GCA_024509875.1 Oreohelix idahoensis
CAGTAAGGAATAAAAGCTACGTAATCAGGTAATTGCCTACCTGAAATTCTGCATTGTTACTGCAATTTGTGTCCAATGGTGGTTTTGTTTGTTGACGTGTCTAATTTTCAATATCCGATAAACAAAGACCAGTTTTAGAAAGAAAATTAGGAAAAACAAAAAAATTTATAAATAGCCCGAGTAAAATTAGTATTATAAATATATATATATATATATTATATATATGGCGCTATCTTCATGGAAAGAGGAATCAACTAATAAAGATGTTCGTAGTAAGCAATGGAGAACGGAAAGCGAATATACATGAAATGATTTACACAGACCTAAGTCACTTTAGTTCACATTTTTGTTAAAAATAAAAATAAGACATGGTTGAGAAACCACAATTTATTCTTTAAAAAAGTTGAAGGCAAATATTGCAAAGAAGACATACAGCGGCCTTTAGGTGGGAAGATGACATCAAGATGATGGGGGCCCGTAAAGAGTCTTTATCAGGACTGCACCATTAGGACAAAAGACAGAAGACATTTGGGAGATCTAAGACAGCCCGTACTGACGTGAAAGAGGGCTGCTGATCTGACAGCTGAATGTTCCTTAGCGAGAGGTGACACAGGGAGAGTGCAGTAAGTTCCCCTAAAGTTCAAGGGCCAGAACAACAAGTAAGAGATAATGATCAAAATCCATTTCCCATTTGATGTTCTTACTACGTGCATGGAACCACCATTCGAGCTGAGTTTCCCTTTCAACAAGGCCTCCACCAAAATAAGTATCACATGGTTCACCTCACTTCATGTCTGAGTGGTTTCTTTTAAATTACAACTCTCTTTGACATGATTAAGTTGGCCAGGCTTTCATACACAATTCTATCATATTAGTCACCATGTCCGTCCATGCCAGAGGGTACAGGTACACTTATTTCTTTCTGGACCTTCGATCTCTCCTTCGGTTGAACCCACAGGAACTACACGGATCAGACAGGACAATGCCTGGCATGTAGACAAAACACACACATACGCGTTATTCCACAAAGCCGCGTAGTTATCAACGTAGAACAACAACATAAATGACTTTCAACTTGCTCATACAGTTACGTCAATTTTTTTTCATTGAAAAAATATAATAAACGTTTCGAAAACGAGGAGAGAAACATTTTCTTACATGACACTTAAAAGCTAATGGTTCTTAATACCAATTATTAACTCGAATCTCGGATCTCCTTAAAATTAATTTTTCAACTTTAATATTTTTAACGCGAAAAATCTCTGTAATTTCAAATGCAGGATTCTAGTGATGCGACTTGTGTGTATCCATGTACAATAACATCTGGCCAGCTGTGTGTTAATTCTCAAGAAACCAGTTCTTACAAAACAACATCAAAACAGAAACCCATGATTTTAAATAGAAACTATTCTTACACATGCTGCTGTGGTGTTTTGGTTAACTCCTGGTAATAGTTTCTTATATTCTACGAGATTGTCATCCCAGAGCAAATAATCAGGCATTAGCAACGTATGCAAGTAATCCAGAATCAAAGCTGGAAGCATTACGCATACATGAGCCTGGATTCGTCATCACGTATATATCTGAACGGTGGAACTTAACTTGTTCTATTCCCACTACTTAACAAGTTGTCCCCGACCATCCACAATACCTTCATTATCCTAACAGCTATCCAAGTTGTTCCCTTTTGACCTTCTCCATATCCTTCATTATCCTAACAGCTAACAATGTTACTCACTCATTATTATCACCTAATTTCCCCTCCAAGTCCCCTATGGTGTTATCCACTTTTTTCTATCCGGCGTCATCCCGCTCTTGGATCCTTAAGTGTCTTCCTCTCATCCCTGTAAAGTCTGATCTCGGCGAGCAGCCATTTTGGTCCGGCCCATGCATATTATGTCTAGTCGATTTTTTGTGTTCATGGTTTTTTTTTTTAAACCTATCCTCCGTCTTTTTTTAATTACTGTTTCTGTTATGTTGTCATCTGTCCCCGACGACAGGCTTTTCTGTCAGCAAATTAGGTTTTGTTAAATCGTCTTTTGCCCTAGTAAGAACGGTATTAACTTTTAATTTTTTGTTATCCCTTCCATTTTTTTATTGCATGCGTTTTTTCAGCCTTCCCTCAATTTCCTCATACTTTGGAGGGTTATTAGACACAAGGGCTGTCCCTCTTATCGGAGTCCTCAATTTTTAGTATCCTATACCAACATCAAACAATCTATTCCTCACATCTTGTTCCGACTGATATTGTCCTGCGTAATGAGCATCGGCAAGTATTATCATGAACCCTTTTCCATCACCCGCACCAGAAGAGTTGCGTAACAAACAAATCCTACATTTCAAAACCCGAGAATTCCTGGCTTCAGAGACAGACTGACCCAGTAGATGTGATGTTTGTGTTGTTCACGACAGAGCTCCATTTACAAGAATACAAGCACAATGCCAAGGAATGGGAGTGGCCTGACATGTGATAATGTCACACTGGCCAATAAAACAAAAATACATTTCAAGAATGTAAAAAGAGCGGTAGCCCCGTCTCTTATTCAGCTGATCAGCCGCCCGGTGAGAGAAGGGGGAGGTGAAAGGGAGATGGTGATGTCTGGTGAAAGTGTTTAAGGAGCACTTCATGGCTATACTAAGGATCCGAGCTGTATTTTATGATGGAGAGATGGGGTACCTCTAGCCTTCCTTCTCTACCTCAAGAGCAGTAGTCACGAGTTACATATCCACAAATTTTGACACCTGAAGTTAACTGCGTATTAGAAGAGCAGTGTAGAATGATGAAATCCCATGCAAGAAAAGAGTAACCACAAAAAATGAGGATTGATGGCTTAAAAACAAGCATTACAATCAGCACAACTAGCAGAATTTACTCTACCTAAAAAGGAACCTTAAGAAAAATTACAAATTTGGATGACATATGGACATCTTGGAGAGTACAAATTTGCAGAAAGAAAGAATAGCAAAAAAAACACTCCAGAATATAAAACAATAGACAATTGAACGGTACGTAACTGATTGTGGTTAGACAATGTCAAAAGAATCGTTGGATATGAACAACAAAAGACAAGGAAATAGAAGACATTATGAAGAACAAACAGACACAATGACAAGACAAGAGATTGATGCCATTATAGAGAATATAAGAAAATTAAGTCAAACATAGGGTCGCGGTTTGCACAATAGGAAGGAATGCTGCGTATCCAATGAACAAAAAATGGTGTAAATCTTACTTGATGAGAGAAGAGACATATCAAAACGAGGATTGTGCATAATAGCTTCAAAAGAAACTATTCGAGGACAAACGAGAGGTAAAAAAAACCAGAACACATTCTAATGAAGCGCCCAAACATTCTCAGATCAGAAGTAGAGAATGGCCAAACTACATTTGGATACAAAATAGGAAAATCAGCAGGCATAGAGGACAACATATCAAAACAAGTTGTGAAACTCTGCGACATAGAAGCCCTGGAGAGCTTTCTGGTATAGATTAACAATCACTGATCTTATGCAACGATATATACAACTACAGGATATATACCACATTCACATTTTTACAAGACATCGAGTTTTTATAACATATTGCCCTAAAAAAATCTAATGCAAACAGAATGTTCAGACTTCAGAACATCAGCCTGAGTGAGGTCATAGTGCAATTAAGACAATACTGGCTTCAAAATCATCTACAGGGAAAGAAATAAAAAGTAAGGTACCGGAGCCTGCGAAATACCAATAAGTATACAGTTTGGGTTTTAGCTGAGAACAGTGGAACACATAGAGAGAGGCAATAGTTTTTGCCTAAGAATGTTTAGCAGAGAAAATATTTACAGAGTCCAAAAAAGTATGTACATGTGCTTCATTGACTATACAAGAAGAGGCTTTAGGACATGAGTCCATCATAGAGCGAAAAATGAAATTGAGAATTGAATCCTCCGAAGACATCATTAGATGTTGATGGCAAAGATATTAAGAATAGCTCAGTAAGCCTTTATTGGGAGCAAACAGCCACAGTAAGATCTGGAAGGAATTATTCACCATTACATAGACATATAAAAGGCAGAAGTGGATGTCAGACAAGGTTATGTGTGCTGTCCCCCTGCCGTATTTTTAATCTATACACCGAAAAAAAATTTAACAAACAGAGTACAGGAAATACCAGGACTGAACATCAGTGCGAAGTCAATAAAGAAACCTTTAGATATGCAGATGATACCGTGTTGTTAGCTGAAAGCGAACAGGAGTTACAAGAACTAGTGAAGCAAGTGAACAGTATAAGTCATGAATATGGACTCGACATTAATATTGAGAAAACAAAAAACTATGATAATTAGCAAAACAGACGATAAAACCCACATTAAAGATAAGCGTAAAAATGGGGAAATAAATCCTGGAACAAGTCAAGAGCTACGAGTATTATCTTAGGTCATATAATAACACCAAGAAAGTATGGCAGATGTGAAAACAGAAAAACAAGAAGAGAATAATAGGAATTGCCAAAGCCTAGCTAACATTCAACAACATGAAACCATATACTGCATCATCCAAACAGTTATCTCACAAATTAAAACTGAGAATCATAGAAGTGTTATATATATATCTGCATTTCTGTATTGGTGCAGAAACATAGGACGTGATGAATAAGCATGTTTGGAGAGAAAGAATTGAGGGCTCTATTGAGAATGTGGAATATATAGAAAAATGGGGCGTATCTCATGAGAAAGAGATGAAAAACCACAAATAAGGAGTCACTAGAAAATCTAGAGATAATGATAACAGGAGAACTATATGTGATGATGAGGAGATCAAAGTGTCAGTGCAAACTAGATGAAATACGATTTTAGGCGCGTCCCATACAAAGATAAACAGGCATAACAAGCACGTGGCAGCAAGACCATAATAGATAGACAGGGAGAGGTGGTGAAGGCAAACACTTGGCAAGGGGAAGACTGCGATGTAAGTGGGAATGAGTAAACATCATAGTAGCATATGACACAGGACACACACGTTCTAAGTCAGATCGATGCACACACCAAAGACACGTAGAGAGAACAGAAGGACGTTGGAGGATGTCCAATCTTTACAACAGGGGACCTTATACCTGTGTCGTTGTGGGAGAGATGGCAAATGCATGAATATGAGTGATGAAGACATGGGCCTGCAGCGTCGGTGAACTGCGACCAAGGCGTTGCAGATACTGCGGAGGACCCTGATACAAATATAGTTGCAGCGTTGTCCACCTTAATGAAAAATCAAGCTACTTAGAAGATGTTTGTGTCACTCAGAGTTCAGGCAAACTCCACATTAAGAGAAAAGGATATATTACAAAAAAAAAACAGCGTGTAAAGATCAATTCACTGTGGATCTAAGAGCCCGCGTTCTCCATTCGCCCTAAAACAGGAGCGATCCTGCGGGACAATAAGTGTTGGATAGATGAGCCAAACAATTCAATAACAAAAAGTTAACACTAGGCTACACATTTCTTGTCACAGACAATTTCTTCTTATCACCTTTTCCAACTTTCAAATATTTATTAGAGCGTATACCTTTAACAAACGTATTGCTAACTCTTCTGCTAAACCGTACCACATCAGGCACATTTCAAGGTTTAGAGTCATCCATAGTCTTTCTCTTCAATCAATATAGTATGTCCTGTATCCAGTTTCTCTCATTCTCATTGTGTTCTTTGATCTACCTCTACCTTATCCTCGAGATTCCAGAACAAGGGACTGCGCCTTGTACTGTGCTATCAATCAAAATAGTTTTTTTTTGGTTTCCTCAGTGTGTCTATCCATTCGCCAGCGTCTTCTTCTTATCACATATTTCCATGGCACTTGTCTAGTTTCTTGTCATCAGTTCCATATTAGTGACTTGTCCTATCCTTTCAATCATATTCTAGCGAAAGCAGACACCCATTTAAAGTCCTGGTTGTTGCTTTTTGTTGTTGCTACGCAATCTTGCTCTTCGAGGGCCTTATAACTACCACGTACTACGACATGCTTTCAATAATCTACGAGGTAAATAAAACCCTATTGGCCACAGACATTAAAAACAGAGCAGGCAAGATTAATGTGAACTCTGAGGAAAGAGGAATAGAGTGAATGTCTCAGGCATAAGTGCGGCTAACTAGACACATCACAGACAACAAGAACAAGAGAGTGAGTTTCAGAGATAACGGAGCGATTAAAGATTTAAAGCTTGGCACATCATAGAAATAGTTTTTAATTTTTAATTTAGATGATGGGGGGGGGGGTGGAGTCAGAAGTAAAAGAAAAACTATAGCTAAAGAAGACATCAAGACAATGACAAAAAGGTGAGGACCTTGATAAAACAGGTCTCCTGTGTCAATCAAATCTCCTTGGATACAACGCGGCATTGCAGCTCTCCCATCACGCTGGCGTCACCTCTGATACCACCACTTATTCTCTGTAACATCAACGGCATTTTTCAAATTTGTATGTAACGTCCATACCCTGTGTGACCCTCCATTAAACCCTTTCCTTTAGTTACTTTCATTGTTTCATGATTTGCATATGGTAAAAACACTCTACGACACACATACAACAAATAGAAATCAATTTATACATACGGAGGGCGGTAACAGAAAGTAATGCACCACTAATCAATTTTTCTCAGGAGCTGTTTATTCAAAAAAGCATGAAATTTATACAGCTCAAAAAAATATACCTGGATATGTCATATAAACATCGGAATTAATCAACATAATGCCCCATCAAACTTGTACGGCTTTTATGCAGCTGCTTAGTGGTTGTTGATGGTATAGTATGAATGGTGAATATTTACGGAAAAATGTAAATTGTATGAGGAAAAAATAGCTGTGAAGGCTCCTGAGATTAAAATGTAAATGAGAAATTGTCAGAAGGCCTTTCTTGCTACCACTACGACCTCACACTTAATTTTTTTTTTTTAATGAATGTGGCTACGTAAAGTGTCTAGGGTTATGATATGTAGTGTGGTGTAATAGGTTAAAGATATACCCACAGATATTTAACAAGACTAATAATATTAATAAATGTTAAAATACACTGAACTAACTCACGTGTGTAAAATTTTTTTGATAGAATTATATTACATTTATTTTGTTCTGGATCAATTTTTTAGGTTGACCAGAACTTAAAAGGATTTAGAGATTATGAAAGAAATGCATGGAATATTATATCATAAATGCAATAGTGTACATATATATGTACTATACTAGTTAGTTTTATTAAAATGTTCTAGTAGTCATCTACTTGGGAGGATAGTTAATGTTTGTGCTGTTGGGGTGGCCTCATCACACCTGTCTATATTGACTACACAGTGTCCAGAAAATGGTGGGAATTTTTATGGGGTTATTAGTAACTAAACGGTGTTGGTGAATGTCCAGCAGACCAGAGGCTCACTCATCTTGTAGTTGTAGCTCTGGTGCTGAAATCAGGTGGTCCCACCTCTCCGTGCTGGCGGGCAATAATGGTGGTCTCTGTCACAAGTACTGCACAGATACACTCGAGTAAAGTCACCAACTGAATAGACACTGCTTTGTTGACAACAGAAACTCACAGCTCTGCAATCAAAGTATGGGCCATGTGTCAAAATCTATTCTCTACCCACGTCTGGACACAACACTGACACAACAACCACATCATACAGACAGGTCAGATCTCTCTGACCAAACAGCACATTTACCATGGTGGGTTTTACATCAGATAGATCCTCCCAGACTATAGATTCTGAAAAATATTTATTAGTTTTCTGCCCTAAAAGAGGATAGGTAATATGTTTCATTATTCTCAACACTTGATCTGTCTTGCCTAACCCTTGCTGGAGTTTATGTACATTGTTGGTCCCTAGACCCTGACTTGGGCGGGGGGTCTAGAGCAAATCCCTACTTGTTTGTAAGGCTAGATTTCGATATGGCAGTATCAAATCACTCGAACATGAAACAATATTCAAAATATATAAGGAAATAATTTCAATCTTACCAGATTATGAATAAATAACACAGAATTGCTAGCAAAACTCAGCTGAGCTGCTGGCTATAGTATGGCGTCCCTAAACTTCTTACACTTTCTTTCATATGGAAAATCACCACACTTTAAAATCTGTGTCTATCACTGAACAACTATTGAAGAATGGCCCCACTTTCGCGTCTGAGCGCTAATGATATGATTGTCTGTGGCCAATCACTGCCTAGGTTTATTTGAATTTCAAATTTCCTACCATAAAGTCATTTCAGTCATGCTTTTTCAGTCAAGTATGGATGGTTATCTGTTAGTCCTGTCCCGTCTCTACTTGTGTTTCTACAAAATGTACTTGATTTTTTGAACCAACCTTTCTCTCCCCTCCAAAATTTTGTCGTTAAAAGTTTATACTTTTTTTTAGACACAGCCACCACAATAATCCCCTCTCCTCCATACCATCGTAGATTTGAACACCTGCGTCTCGAGGTCGTGTTTTTTTTGTGCAATTAGCGACACTTTTAGATTCAATACAGAGTTTGTCGAAGAATGTGAACAACACTGTCTTTTGTCATTATCTTCAATATTATCTATCCGTCTGTAAAATTAAGAACATATTAGTTCACTGCTCAGAATGGGCCATCCGGCCAGCTAATTTTTATATTCCTAACATTAACATTAAGCAAAAAGTACTTTTTAATTTTTGTAATATTCCTAACATCTGCGTTTAGCCGCTGAATTCAAATCAAGGGCTTGGTATCGCAAAAGCGTCCAATAAATGACTGTGGCGTAACATATCTATGGTCCCTTCTGTCGAGTTGCTTACTTTTTATGTCAACTTGGGAAACGTGACTTTTCTCCGTTCCTCCCCCCCCCCCAATTGCGTGTCCTTAGCCTTTCTAGTCTCACGCAATCTTTCCAGTCATATTTTTTTCCTTTTTTTATCCGCCGGTCCCCTCCTGTCTAGCAAGTCAATTTTTATGGAGGATGATGACCCGCGGTCTAGGCGATCAAGTACTATTCGCAGCCTACGCATTATGTTTTTATCCTTACATGTTATCTTTGGAGATATTTTACCGTTGTATCTCTGTCAATTTCACTACACATCTCCCCACTTGAAAACATGCCTATGGCAAGTTCCAAAACCAGCGATACACATAGGTAAAATTACTCCTCACGTCTGCCACTACTCTAATTTTGATCACAGGGGTGCCGACTGAGGAAATCTGCACCGACATTCAAATTACGGCTTGCATAAGCGACTGGTTTCAGTTCCCCATCAGGTGAAGATGATCTTTGCAACAAAGCCCCTCCTAGTCCTACATTACTTGCATCGGTTCTTAAGACAAAGTCCTGTGTCAAATCAGGCAGTTTGAGAATAGGCTTGCTAGTGAGTTTTTCCTTTAACTCTTGGAACGCTAGTTCACATTGTGCAGTCCAAATAATTTTATCTGGAAGTCCCTTGCGAGTCAGATCAGTCAGAGGAGCACAAATAGCGTTAAAATTTTTGATGTAGTTCTGATAAAATCCGCATAACGACACAAATGATCGCACGTCCTTTTTTGTTTGTGGCCTAGGTGCTCTCTGCAGTTTTTCCAAGTTCTTAGGATCAGGGGTCATATTACCCTGATATACAGTGTGCCCCAAGAATTCCAACTCTTTACATCCAATACAACATTTTGTTGGCCTAGCAGTCAAATTCGCCTCCCGAAGTCTATCAAACAACATCTCCAGAGCTTCAATGTGTTCTTCAAATGTCTCGGTGGCGACGAGAATATCATCCATGAAATTTGTGATACATGGGTTATTCAGGGGATCCAACAATTTGCGCATCATCCTTGAAAACACACTCGGAGCATTTTTCAGTCCGAATGGTAGCATATTGAATTCATAATGTCCATCCGAAGTGCTAAAAGCCAAATAAGGTCTCACTTCAGGCTTCACTGG
Source organism: Oreohelix idahoensis (assembly GCA_024509875.1). Taxonomy (NCBI): domain Eukaryota; kingdom Metazoa; phylum Mollusca; class Gastropoda; order Stylommatophora; family Oreohelicidae; genus Oreohelix; species Oreohelix idahoensis. The sequence continues at coordinate 9,903 of JAMPIV010013455.1, forward strand.
GATCTGGTAATAGCCTTTACTAAGATCCACCTTTGAAAAGTATTTTTGCCTTGTTCAGTCTGGCAAATAACTGTTTTGTGTCTGGTAATGGATCCACTTGTCCTTCTGTGACAGCATTCAGATTTTCCTGTAATCTATGCACAGTCTGTGTTCCCCAGACGGTTTTCTCAACAAAACGACACTAGAACTAAAAGATGATTCACTGTGCGAAATAATCCCCTCCTTCAACAAATACTCTATTTCTTCCTTCAATGCCTTCTCCTTCGCGAACGGAATAGAATAGGCTCTCATACAGATTGGGTTTGAGTCTACCAGTTTCATGTCATACTGTAGCAAATTTTTATGGCCTGGTTTATCTGTTAATACATCTGTATGTTCCTCCAGAACCTGTTGAACTCTCTCCCTCTGGTTTTTAGTCAGGTGCTTACTGACTTTTACCTGTGCTGCTGTTTCACAAGGATGTAATGGGTATTCATGTGAGGTGAGGGGTTCTTTTTGCATCTGGGTTGCAATAGCCAAGGTCAATAAGGGGGTGCTTTCCTGGAGTGGTCTGTCCAGATACTTCTTTAACAGGTTTACATGATAAACTTTTTCCTTCCCCTTTTTGTCAATTTTATAGTTTGTTCTAGACACCTTCTCTAGAACCGTATATGGACCTTGCCAACCAATTTGTAATTTATTCTGGCTTCCGGGTAGTAGAAAAGCAGCACCTTCTCTCCGACTGCCAGTTCCCTGTCCTTTGCCTTCCTATTAAAATATGCTGCATGTTTCTTCCTGGCTTGTTTCAAATTATCATTTGCCAGTTTCCATCCAGCTTTCAAACGAGTGGTCAGTTCGTTCACGTATTGATACGATGAGGTAACAGTCTCTTCCGCCTTCTCATCTGTCCAGGTCCTTAATAAAGTTACATCTGGATCTTTAAGTTATCAAACTTATTTTTCATGGACTCATCTGGTCCCGTCCAATAGAAGCTTTATAAATGAGGACTTTTCTTCCTAGAATCATCACTCACAAATCGACCACTACCAATTTTTTTTCTTGGGTTTTGTCCCCCACTTTAGATTGCTTATGAGAGATCTTCGCTCTCTTGTCTGTTCTTCCAGTTTATATAAGTCTGACCGAGGGATTGTCATCTTATCCTGGGTAAAATTTCTTCTTGGTACTCTTCGCATAGTGGCCATGTTAATCCATTCAAGTGAAGACTGGGTGTGAAAAGGGGGCTCCCATTCCACTTTGTCTACCTGAGTATAATTAGTTTTCCTTTCAGGCCTAAAGTTGCCCCGTGGTGGGGGTTTCTAGGTCTGCACATATTTTCCCTTTGTGGGTGTTTCCCTCATGAAATACGCCACATGCTTCTACAAAGTTTTCAACATCGACATTTACGTCGGGCCAATAGTATTTTTCGAGCAATCTTTTGGCAGATGGTACCGACTTTCTCATGGTCACCATCTTTTCCAACATGTAAGCTCCTTATTAAGTTTGCCCTATATATCTTGGGAAGAACTAACTGTCCGTGACCAGTGGATCTAGTTCCTGTCTTCCTGTATAATAGTTTGTTCTTCATGAAATATTCCCCTTGCTCGGAGGTGTGTGGCATTTGGGCAATTTTTTAAAACATGGCTTGAGTGTCCTATCCTCAGCCTGCGCCTTCCTCATCTCCTCTGGATGAGCATTTATAGGTTCACCTTCTTCCTCCTTCTTCTGTGACCTGGTCTGCACTGTCGCCATGATCACAGGTTTCTCGGGATTCCCCAAGAAGACGTATCTACACCCCAATATCAGAGGGTAGATTGGTTCATCTATCACTGCTGCTCTGATTTCTCCTTCCACATAGCGAGTTTTCACCGTTATCCTTGCGATGGGAAGTGTCATGAGTGGTATGTCCTTAGTCGCCCCTTGTATTTCCACTGTTTTTCTGTGGTATACTGACTTGGGTCCACTAGGCTAGACTTCACAACTGAATCATAATCCAAACCTGTATCATAAAGGCACCTTATGGTGACCCCATTACAAATAACATCCTCACAAACTGGGGGGTGATAAGGTTCCTGTTGTCCATTAGGATTACCCTTTAATCTTCGCGTCCCCGACTTCATTGCAGCAATGTTTGAAGGTTTCCTTCTACAAAATTCGGTGTTATGGTTATCCTTCTTGCACCATTTACACCATCTTTTTCCTTGGTTCAACGGTTTTCTTTCATTGAACTTTTGGTCATTGAACTGTGAGTTTCTGTCGCGATAGTCATTTCTTGGCCGCTCAAAGTTTGTCCTACCTTTATTTCCCTGCTCTCTATTATCAAATTTATTAAATTGCTGTGGAGCTTTAAAATTGTCTATGTGCTTCTTTTTAGCACCACTTACCTCTGCCTGAGCTGCCTGATACCTCTCAGCAACATTTAAAATTTCCCCCAACTTCTCTGCACCTTGTTCCATGAGAAATTTTCTCATGTCTGGAGCCATGGACTCTCTCAATTGCTCAATCATGATCATTTCTTTAAGATCTTGGGTCTTCCCCAGAGCCGTCCATTTCTCCAAATAGGTTTTTAGTCTAGCAGAGAATTGGTGGTATGTCTCCCCAGACAACAGTTTAGCATTTCTAAATTTCTTACGATAAAATTCACCATTCTTCTCGTACCTTAATAACAAAGCCTGCTTTAACATGTCATAATTGTCTTGGTCTTCCCTGTTCATTTTGGCAAATACTTCATAAGAAGTACCCCTCAATCCCTGTGATAGCTTTAAACTCCACCTCTCTCTCTCTAACCCATATGTAGTAGCTAATAACTCAAAACGTCCTAGGTACCCCTCTATGTCATCGTCTTTTTCAACAAAATGGTCTAAATGAAACCCCATAGCTGAGTTTGAGGCTCCCAGACTGGGCGTAGCATCTGAGGCAAAAGGGCTGGCACCATTTTCAGGAGCCTGGCCTTGTAATTCCAGCTCCCTTAGTCGTAATTCGTGCTCCCTTTGCAACCTTCTATCTTCTGCCTCCCTTTCGGCAGTCAACCTTTTTTCTTCTGCCTCCCTTTGCTGTCGTTTTTCTTCTGCCTCCCTTTGCTGTCGTTTTTCTTCTGCCTCAATTTGCAGTCGTTTTTCTTCTGCCTCAATTTGCAGCCTCTTAGTCTCAGCCTCTAACTTCTTCTCTTCAACCAACCTGTCAGACTCCAATTTTCTTTCAGCCTCTTTTTCTAATCTCCTTTCTTCCCGTTCAATATATTTATCACATTCAGCCGTTACGTATTGAATTAAAATTTGACCATCCATTCCCATCTCCTTCGCGGTGAGCACAGCAGCTGATCTAAATTTTGCCAGCTCCGCCATACTTTTTAGACAATATAATAATATACAAGATAAATCTCTAACCAGTAAATACACTAAGTACTTCTTATGACTATAGTCTAACCAATTCTAACCAACCAGTTAACTAATTAATTATTACTGGCTGTGAAGATTCACCAACTTTTATCTGCAGGGACACTTTTAATTTTAAAGGGAATTTTACAATTTATTTCCCTACTTTTATTTCTCCCACCAGGAGATCCTAATATTACTGTTGGGCTAATTATCCCTGGACAAGACCCCAATTTATGTAGTGGTGTTGATGGTATTGTATGATGGTGATATTACTAAATGTAATTGTATGAGGCCAGCTGTGAAGGCTCCTGAGATAAAATGTAGTTGAGAATTGTCAGAAGGCCTTTCTTGCTACCACTACGACCTCACACTTAATTTTTTTTTTTTATGAATGTGGCTACGTAAAGTGTCTAGGGTTATGATATGTAGTGTGGTGTAATAGGTTATAGATATACCCACAGATATTCAACAAGACTAATAATATTAATAAATGTTAAAATACACTGAACTAACTCACGTGTGTAAAATTTTTTGATAGAATTATATTACATTTATTTTGTTCTGGATCAATTTTTTAGGTTGACCAGAACTTAAAAGGATTTAGAGATTATGAAAGAAATACATGGAATATTATATCATAAATGCAATAGTGTACATATATATATGTACTATACTAGTTAGTTTTATTAAAATGTTCTAGTAGTCATCTACTTGGGAGGATAGTTAATGTTTATGCTGTTGGGGTGGCCTCATCACACCTGTCTATATTGACTACACAGTGTCCAGAAAATGGTGGGAATTTTTATGGGGTTATTAGTAACTAAACGGTGTTGGTGAATGTCCAGCAGACCAGAGGCTCACTCATCTTGTAGTTGTAGCTCTGGTGCTGAAATCTTGTGGTCCCACCTCTCCGTGCTGGCGGGCAATAATGGTGGTCTCTGTCACAAGTACTGCACAGATACACTCGAGTAAAGTCACCAACTGAATAGACACTGCTTGGTTGACAACAGAAACTCACAGCTCTGCAATCAAAGTATGGGCCATGTGTCAAAATCTATTCTCTACCCACGTCTGGACACAACACTGACACAACAACCACATCATACAGACAGGTCAGATCTCTCTGACCAAACAGCACATTTACCATGGTGGGTTTACATCAGATAGATCCTCCCAGACTATAGATTCTGAAAAATATTTATTAGTTTTCTGCCCTAAAAGAGGATAGGTAATATGTTTGTTTATTCTCAACACTTGATCTGTCTTGCCTAACTCTTGCTGGAGTTTATGTACACCGTTGGTCCCTAGACCCTGACTTGGGCGGGGGGTCTAGAGCAAATCCCTACTTGTTTGTAAGGCTAGATTTCGATATGGCAGTATCAAATCACTCGAACATGAAACAATATTCAAAATATATATAAGGAAATAATTTCAATCTTACCAGATTATGAATAAATAACACAGAATTGCTAGCAAAACTCAGCCGAGCTGCTGGCTATAGTATGGCGTCCCTAAACTTCTTACACTTTCTTTCATATGGAAATCACCACACTTTAAAATCTGTGTCTATCACTGAACAACTATTGAAGAATGGCCCCACTTTCGCGTCTGAGCGCTAATGATATGATTGTCTGTGGCCAATCACTGCCTAGGTTTATTTGAATTTCAAATTTCCTACCATAAAGTCATTTCAGTCATGCTTCAGTCAAGTATGGATGGTTATCTGTTAGTCTGTCCGTCTCTACTTGTGTTTCTACAAAATGTACTTGATTTTTGAACCAACCTTTCTCTCCCCTCCAAAATTTTGTCGTTAAAAGTTATTTTTAGACACAGCCACCACAATATCCCCTCTCCTCCATACCAAGTAGATTTGAACACCTGCGTCTCGAGGTCGTGTTTTTTTGTGCAATTAGCGACACTTTTAGATTCAATACAGTCTGTCGATGATGTGAACAACACTGTCTTTTGTCATTATCTTCAATATTATCTATCCGTCTGTAAAATTAAGAACATATTAGTTCACTGCTCAGAATAGGCCATCCGGCCAGCTAATTTTTATATTCCTAACATTAATATTAAGAAAAAAGTACTTTTTAATTTTTGTAATATTCCTAACATCTGCGTTTTAGCCGCTGAATTCAAATCAAGGCCTTGGTATCGCGCAAAAGCGTCCAATAAATGACTGTGGCGTAACATATCTATGGTCCCTTCTGTCGAGTTGCTTACTTTTTATGTCAACTTGGGAAACGTGACTTTTCTCCGTTTCCCCCCCAATTGCGTCTCCTTAGCCTTTCCAGTCTCACGCAATCTTTCCAGTCATATTTTTTTCCTTTTTGATCCGCCGTTCCCCTCCTGTCTAGCAAGTTAATTTTTATGGAGGATGGTGACCCGCGGTCTAGGCGATCATGTACTATTCGCAGCCTACGCATTATGTTTTTATCCTTACATGTTATCTTTGGAGATATTTTACCGTTGTATCTCTGTCAATTTCACTACACCAGCGCGAAACAAATGCATGTATTCCTAGCCCGTACCAGATTTTGTCTTGATCATGTAGCCATTTCTTCGCTGCATGAATCACTCCTTCATCATCTTCAAACCTTGTCCCACGGAGTGCATCTTTAAGTGGACCAAATAGATGAAAATCAGAGGGTGCCAAATCGGGACTATAGGGTGGATGGGGTAGTACAGTCCAACCCAATTTGGTGATTGCTTCTCGTGTTGCCAGACTTGTGTGAGGTCGCGCATTGTCGTGAAGGAGAAGCAGGTCTGCTGGATTCTTGTGCGGCCGAACTCTGAGAAAACGTTGATTGAGTTTTTTCAATGTTTTAATGTAAGCTTGCGAATTGATTGTCTCTCCTCTTGGCATAACGTCCACAAGAATCACACACTCAATGTCCCAAAAGACAGTGATCATGACCTTTCCAGCTGAAGGAATTGTCTTGAATTTCTTTCTTCGTGGTGATTGCGGATGATGCTACTCCACTGACTGTCTTTTTGTCTCAGGTTCAAAATGATATGCCCAGGTTTCGTCACCTGTAACGATCTTAGCCAAAAAGTTCTCTCCATCAGCATTGGAACGCTCCAACAATTCAGAAGAAATTGCTTTCCTTAGCAATCGGTGGTCATTTGTGAGACTTCGAGGAACCCATCTTGCGCAAACCTTAGAAAATCCGAGAGTTTTTATAACTGCATTTGCACTACCAATGCTGACTGACAGCTGTAAGGCCAATTGTTGAGTAGTGATTCGCCTATCAGTAAGAATAATGCCCTCAGCGCATTTCAGCTTAAAGTAAATGTGAGGATGAAAGGATATTAGTATACATGATGAGAGAGAGAGGAAGGGCAGAATGTCAGACGGGCCTGCGTGCCCAATTCTTAACCCTTTGAAAATAAAGTTCGAATTCTTTGATTCTCTGAGCCCGGCGACTGACTGTACTCCTGTCGACTGCAAAACTTACATACACATTCGTCTCAAACAGTAAACCTTCTACATGGCACCGAGAAATTCTTAAAACGCAAGCTGCTAACACGCTCCATTTCAACGGTTTAGGGCAGCCGTATTATTTGGCCCTGCAATTTGGTGCCCCTTCTGCAAAATTTCGCCACTGCCACCAACTCTGCCATGTTGGAAACATCACGATATGCATTTAATCTGTAGTCACTAATTTCATCGATTGATTGTTACTCCATTGTAGGTAGATCCATCCATTCTTTCATATTGTCATTTTTATTTTATTTTTCTATCTGTCCAACGTTCTTTAGCCCGGCTTTGGTCTTGATAGTAAATCTTTCGTGGCCCGTGTGATTTTGATATACGGTCATACAGTGCAGTTTCCATGTGCGTACTGTGAGGTCTGTGTGTCTTATCTTTCATTTGATATATATGATTGATATTACCATAAAGCGTCAGCTTCCGTTTCTGTATTGTTGTGAGGTCTTCCTATTCAGTGTCAGCTTCCGTTTCTGTATTGTTGTGAGGTCTCCCTATTCAGTGTCAGCTTCCGTTTCTGTATTGTTGTGAGGTCTTCCCATTCAGTGTCAGCTTCCGTTTCTGCTCTGTTGTGAGGTCTTCCCACATAGTGTCAGCTTCCCTTTCTGCATTGTTGTGAAGTCTTCCCATACAGTTTCAGCTTTCGGTTCTGTACTGTTGTGAGGTCTTCCCATACAGTTTCAGCTTTCGGTTCTTCTCTGTTGTGAGGTATTCCCACATAGTGTCAGTTTTTGGTTCTGTACTGTTGTGAGGTCTTCCCATACAGTGTCAGCTTTCGCTTCTGTACTGTTGTGAGATCTTCAAATGATCCTATAGTACTTCTGTGTGTTTTATCTGTTCATTTGAAAAATGATATATCTGCAAGAGCTCTGTGTAGTTCCTGGGGACGGGGCCGGGCGGGGGGCGGTGGGGGGCGGGGGGGGGGGGGGGGGGGGGGGGGGGGGGGTCTCCAATGAGACAATGAAAGAATATGTCAACTGCACCCTCACACATGTCGTACAAGGCCACTAATATGAGGTTGTGCAGCAGTCTGGCACCCTCACACATGTAAAACACATTGACACAGAAACTACACTGTAAGAGCATGTGAATGATTGATGTACACTTCCTGTAAGGAGACCAGTAGTAGTGATGGATCCACTGACTGATTCAATGATTGATTGATTGACTGGTTGATTGATTGACTGGTTGATTGATTGACTGACTGAGTGAATGATTGATTGACTGAATGGATGGTTGATTTATTGATTGATTGATTGACTAACTGGTTGATTGACTGACTGGTTGTTTGACTGACTGGTTGGTTGACTGACTGATTGACTGACTGGTTTGATTGACTGACTGACTGATTGACTGACTGACTGGTTGATTGACTAACATGCTGACTGGTTTGTTGATTGATTGACTGACTGACTGGTTGGTTGATTGATTAATTGACTGATTGATTAATTGAATAAATTGACAGCTTCAGGACAATATTTTAACAAGGCATCCAAGTCTCAATGCAGGGATATCCGCACCTGCATTGTCAAAAAAAAGCCAAATAGTTCAAATGCTTAGAAAGCATGTTCAAAGAGTATGACAAAATAAAAAACAGGGAATTATGTTAAAAGATGTTTAACAAAAAAATAATAAAAATGCATTAGCTTCTAAACTGACTCCACTTATCAGACACCCGCATAACACAGTGTGGACAACGCGACAGCCGCTAACCAGCATACTCAGACCAATTATTTGATATTAACGTCAAATGTGGTCACTCTCAAAAACACAGAGGAGAAATTCACCATTCAAGACCAGACGCACGAGAAACAGTTGTAACTGTCACAATAACAGACAGGAGGGAGAAAACAAAAATCATATAAGTTGGTAGGAACAACGCAACAGAGAACAAGTGGCAGTTAGGGGTAGGAGAAAAGATGAATCAGGGGAAATAACGTCGTAAAATTCAGCTGGATAACTACGGCAGTGATTACTACCCTTAAGCGATTGTGTTTGTATGGCCCTGACAACATGGTGGATAGTAAAAACACGACAAACGAATTTCATAAATGGGTACTTGCGCAGAGTAGTAAAAAAAAAAAAAAAAGATTAAAAATGATTATTACAGGTTCATTAATGTGGAACTGAAGGAAAGAACCAGACACGGGACAGTGGTACAAAAGGCGAAGGTAATAAACTGGAGTTGGATAGGACACAAACAATGAGAAAGCTGGTTAATAGAATTACAAGACAGTCCTTTTTTCTGGAACTCACAAGGTAAAACAAAAAGAGGGAGACCTAAAAACTAGCTGAGAAACAAACTGGATATGGACTTGACAAAATATATGAAGATATAGACAGAACTTGTATGGATGGCACATGATAAGAGAGCTTGGTGTGAGGAGGGAGCTAAATGGTAAGTATGACGCTGATGATGACTTTATTGTTAGTTAGTTGCTTATCCTTTACAGGACGTGGCAATCAACCCCAGCTTTTATTGGCTGTTTGTGATTTTTCTAGGCAATTTTTTCATTCAGTAGTTTGCCATTGCTTTCTGAACGGTACGGCGCTTATACCATTGTTAAAAATCCACACAAAGCGATCTGCTACCAAACCGCCTGCAGCAGGTTTCGAACCTGGTATATCTGGATTATGAAACTGCGTTCATATCCATTAGGCCACAGACGCCGACGATGACTTTATTACCGAGATTATTATATCAAAGAACGATCATAGCAAATAATGCAAAGCATAGCAAAACACCGCAATTTATCGAACGTTCTGCTTCTTAATCTGATTACTGCGAACCCTATGTTTTTTTTAGTGTTTTTTTTTTAAATACTTCTGCTCCATCTGGTAACAGGACCCGGTTCAAACTGTCCGTCGGCTATATCAGGCCATATATCCCAATGTACAAAACCTTGTGGTCTGCTGGCAGGCTATTTAAATCTTATTATTTGCGATTGGTTTGGTTTTAGGGACTATCTTCATTGGACATGGACTACGCCATCAGTGCTCCGATCTCCTCCCTTAGATCACACAAGGAACATCTCAGCACAGTGCACGAACTTCGTAGCACCGGCGAGAATCCCAATGTGTGCATATAGGAATCACACATTCTATAAATATTTTTGTGGTAGGTAGGTTTCTAATTTTTAAATTTTGCCAGGCAGCGGCCTTATAAGCCTACTCTTTACGAGTTCCAACTGCCGTGGGATTTTTAACGTGCGCAACTTGCACACGGGACCTCCTACTTTTTCGCCCTTATCCGAGAAGGCTAGGCATCTGTCGTAAATTTATTCTGAGAGAAAAATCTTGGAAATAGTGGTCCCGTTTAGAGTGAAGAATGGTGGTGAAGGCTCAGTGATAATAAGGGTTAGAAAGTAAATAGTTGCTTCACAGAGTGCTGGGGAGAGTAAGGACAGACTCTTTTACGACAATCTGTTTCTCTCAATCTACTCCTAAACTCTCCTGGCTAAACAATTATTTGCCAGTTTCCAAACACACATGCGCTCACACCAATTTGGTGCTTCAAACACACGGACGTTACGTAAATACAACTATGTTAAACAAATATGGGTAATTTGGGCTTGGGCCTTCCAACACAGTACTAGAAGTTTTATTATGTTTATTTATCATTAAAATCAGTCACAACATGTATCATTTGTTACAGAAAAAATAAATCATAGGTACAGAAATACAAGTAACAAGGTGGGGGGGGGGGGGGGGTATAAAGATTGGTATCTAATATGCCCTTCCCGCTTGTAATAGACAAAGATAAACCCAGTCCAAAGATAGGTAGTTATCAGAAAATTAGATAATGTAACCCAACAGTTAAGTTTTAGTTACTCTGAAAAGAGATGTTATAATTCTAGGTATGGGTGGTAGAAAAAATCCTGTTATTCTCAATTGTTCTTCCCTTTACTAAGCAAATGAAGGGGAGGGGGGGTGTTAAACGGCGTTAACAAAAATCCCACTTAAAGAAACAATGCAGGGAATACAGTAAAAGTATTTACCAGGTAGGAGAGTTAACAAATGGTTTGCAAAATGAATCTCATGTCATTCATGCACGCTCGTGATAGCCAACACTCATACGCTCACGCACACTTACGGATCGTAGAATCTGGCACTCCATAGAAAATTTTACAACAGTAAATAAAGCACTTGACAAATGGAATGTCTTTTCTTCTGTGTCCAGCCCCAGATTATCAGGTTTATGCGTTAGTACAGTCCCAAAATCGCTGGAAGGTGAAGCCTAAATGTACTTTGTTTTTGTTATGTTAAAAGGAAGGTTCTATGGGATGGCACAGGGCAATGTTCTTCTCCAGTTTAATCTTAATTTCAATTGATGCTGTGTTAGATTGTTCTTTGGGGTTGCTTTCTTTCTTGCAAAAAATTTAGATAGCGGAATCCCAACAGAGGATAGCCACAAAGATTAAAATTTAACCAGTCTCATCAAATTCTGGAGGGTTTTAAGAACCGAGTCTGGAGGACTCTAATACAATGTTTTTGCTGGGACGCAAAGGTTATGATCACCCGTTTAGCACAGAATAGAATTCACTGCAATAAGTTGAAAATCCAGAGGGAATCAAACAAGATTTCACTATGCTAGTGCTTCTGTCAATGTCTGGCAAACGAGTGATAAAATTGCATTTTACACGGTCTGTATATATCTAACTGGGATGGAACTTAAAGGGGTCGTGTGAGATTTTCACACTTTTTAAGATCTCCCGAGAAATCAAGATTCTAGCCGCCCGGCATTTCCTCCGTTCGTCTCAGGCTTTCGAGCGTTCTGCATTGCTAATGACTTTCAGGAACAGTTGAGTTGTCCGTCACAGCATCCGATCTCACTTCCCAGGAGACCAGGGGGAATATGAGATTATTAGGACCAATGGATATTGTGAGACTGCTGACTGACTATACAGTACTTACTACTGGCACCTCATCCCCACTGGCTTTACTAAGACGATATTCTTTCTTCGTCCCCCGTCTGCAGCTTCTTCTGGAGCAAGGATGCATCACTGTCGCTAGTCTCCTTAGGGAAGTATTCATGTGCTCGTGACGCGGTGGTTTCTGTCACAATTACTTTTTACATGATCATGTTGCCAGCCTCATGCAGAAGACGATATTACTGGCCCGTTATTATCGTCTTTCATATGCTAGCCAAACTGTTTGATATATGTCCATACACTCTGACATAATGTTGCGATTACTAGACCGATTGATTTTTTGCTACCAATCTTCTTTCTTATTTCTAAGATAGGAGGTAAATGGTAAAGGATCCTGTTTCACTGTTATATTGGGTATATGGTGTTAGGCCCATATTTTCTTGACTATCGGCATACTAAGAGTGTTGTGGTCAGCATTACGCCGGCCGTCTTGACCTTCCCAGAGTTGCTCTGGTGCCGAATTCACGAGGCCGGGTCGCCCTCGGAGCGTCATACAACAGAAGGCCTCGAATAAACGGTCTGCATACATTAGTGCAGCACCTATTACGTCATCATCGCCTAGTAACCCAAACCCTATATCGCGTTCATTTATTTTTAACATTGGTGCGAAAATACATCATGTTGGCCCCAGATAGAATTGTTACCGCGTAGATTAAACTGCTAACAAAACTAAGTGTGGTCAACATGTAAAAATACATTATAATCTTCTTTAACAGAGCCGTTTGCGGTCTTTTAAAAAAAAACCACCTCAACTGGTAACCAAACCACAGACCACCGAGCTAGGAAGCCAATGCACTAACCACTGTGCTACCGCGGCTCCCTGTGGGGGACGCTGCAAGTGGGGAGGACAAAAATAAAGAGTTGCGCGCAAACAATCAATTAGTGTTAACATCAAGGACAAAGACAAAACACAGTTAGAGATACTCTAGTGTCTAGTTTCTAAGTAGAAAAGCCACTTCATCTGAGGTGACCTGAAGTATTATGCGGATATGTAATATTGTTTGTTGAAATTTTTTGTGATTTTCAAAATTAAACAGGATGACGCAACAGGCACAATGCCCAACCCTCCTTGGTCGACCTTTACGACCCGCATGGTCGGTTACAGTGTTACTGTTCTTTGCATCCTCTCCGGATCCCGGAAAAACAAAACCAAACAGCTAGAGACATTCATATGCGCGCGTAGAAAAGAAGGATAAAAGTGGTATGAGAAGATCACAAATGTGGTAGCGGTGACATGAACTAGACAAGCGTTAGTGGATCTCCAACGTCTTTTGTCTCTTGTCTTGATGGTGCACTCTGATAGACTATTTCCTGTCTCTTGTCTTGATGGTGCACTCTGATAGACTCTTTCCTGTCTCTTGTCTTGATGGTGCACTCTGATACTCTTTCCTGTCTCTTGTCTTGATGGTGCACTCTGACAGACTCTTTCCTGTCTCTTGTCTATATGGTGCACTCTGATAGACTCTTTCCTGTCTCTTGTCTTGATGGTGCACTCTGATAGACTATTTCCTGTCTCTTGTCTTGATGGTGCACTCTGATACTCTTTCCTGTCTCTTGTCTTGATGGTGCACTCTGATACTCTTTCCTGTCTCTTGTCTTGATGGTGCATTCTGATACTCTTTCCTGTCTCTTGTCTTGATGGTGCACTCTGATAGACTCTTTCCTGTCTCTTGTCTTGATGGTGCACTCTGATACTCTTTCCTGTCTCTTGTCTTGATGGTGCATTCTGATACTCTTTCCTGTCTCTTGTCTTGATGGTGCACTCTGATAGACTCTTTCCTGTCTCTTGTCTTGATGGTGCATTCTGGTAGACTCTTTCCTGTCTCTTGTCTCGATGGTGCACTCTGATAGACTCTTTCCTGTCTCTTGTCTTGATGGTGCATTCTGGTAGACTCTTTCCTGTCTCTTGTCTTGATGGTGCACTCTGATAGACTCTTCCCTGTCTCTTGTCTCGATGGTGCACTCTGATAGACCCTTTCCTGTCTCTTGTCTTGATGGTGCACTCTGATAGACTCTTTCCTGTCTCTTGTCTTGATGGTGCACTCTGATAGACTCTTTCCTGTCTCTTGTCTTGATGGTGCACTCTGACAGACTCTTTCCTGTCCATCTCTTGACGTTATCTTCCCACTTATAGCGATGTCTTCCTCTTGCACGTTTGCCTTCAGCTCTTCCCTCTATTATGGTCTTCAGTAAGAAGTTGTGTCCCTTTTATATAGCCACAATATTTCAGCTGTCTAATTTTGATCTCCTTCATTAATTCTCTTGTCATTATAGGACTTCTTTATTTGTTTTCTTCTCTTTCCATGAGACATGCCCCATTCTTCTATATATTCACATCTCAAAGGCCTAAATTCTTTCCTCTGTTTGTTCATTGTCCATGTTTCTACACCATACAATAATGAAGAAAATATATAGCGTGTGATAATTCTTAGTTTGAATTTGTGAGTTAGATACGTGAGAAGGCGTGCGTGACAGGCTCTGCTTAACTACAGCAACGTAAGAATATAACTTTTAAAAAATCTTATATAGTTCTTTCCCTCTCCCCTAACCCCCTCCCCAATTCAGCCAAACCCTTATTATACCGTGTAACACAACAGCACTGCATGTACATAACAAGTACCTATTATCAATATTAATAACGGACAGCTGGGGTTACGTACAGGGTAACTCGTGTAAGATATTGATCTGAATATTAAAGCCATATTTATCTGGATATTAGAGCCACGCCGTGTTGATGGTTATCCGGGGGACACACGACAACAAAGCAGTTAGAAAAATGAGGTCAAGGTCTTGGATAACCGATTCTCCATTATAATAACGTATTCGACTGCGTCATGTATTGCGTTGACAATTACAGAAGATGGCGTGTGTGGATCTACAGGGTGAGCGGTAAGACACTTACCTTTCAAAATATGATGTATTTTTAGCTGGATATCCTAAAATTTCAAGTACACCATTTCGTTCTCTCCTAATATTTACTTTTCTTTTTTTTTTTTCCAGGCTATTATTCCCTGATAGTCAGAAATTTTCTTGATGCACAATTCCCCAACAAGTGGATTGGAAGAAGGGGTCCAGTCGAACTGTCTGCAAGAGATATCCTGATGTAACTTCAGTAGATATTTTTATGGCGATATTTAAAGGACAAGATATACGGCCTGAAACCTAAAACCTTAGAGCACTGGTACTCAACGCTGTGCCCGCGGGCACTTTGGCGCCCGCGCGAAGGCTTATTTGTAAGCCTGCGGAAGTTATGAAAGATTAAACATAAAATTGGTCGATAGAAAAAAAAGTATCCAGTCTTAAAAAGTGTGAAATAAAAGATATACTCATATTTTGGATCCATATATCTTTGCGAATCATTATTTTTAGCAATGAACATTGTCAAATCTAAGTACAGGTCGGGGCTCACTGATGCTCATCTGGATGATTGTTTGTGTGCAGGAACATCATCATACATTCCTAAAAGTTGGCCAGTGACATGCAGTGCCAAAGATCACACTAATTATAAATCTGACTCAAATGCATTGAAGATTGTTTTTTCTTTTTAATCCTGAATGTGCTTTAATAGGTTTACTCAACCTTATAAGTTGTTTAATGTTTTATTGTAATAAATGAACCTGTTTTTATAATTTGTAAGTCTTGATATTTGGTTGACTCACACCAGCCTCTTTATTAATCTAAAATGTGCCCTCGGTGCAAAATAGGTTTAGGACACCTGCCTTAGATGATCTCGAAACAGCAATAACAGAGAAGTTTCAAAAAATTAACCAAGATTTATGTCAAAGAGTTTGTGGACATTTTCAAAAAGGGCTGACTTTATGTATGAACGCTCATGAACACCAGTTTGAATGATAAATAACTTTATAGTGACCAATAAATAACACTGACTAACAAAAAAAAACTTTTTTTTTCTTTCTCTAACATTTCTATGTTTTTCTGGTCAATTTTAATGCGCTGTTTTTAAATCTGCAAACCGTTTTTCTCTATCAGGTCGGGATCTCTAGAAATACGCAATTGAAGTTTTTTAACAAGGCATAAAGTATTATAACATCATTCATACAAGAAGTGTAACAGTTATGTAGGCTTGAATTTCTTTGCAGTCGACTTTCGTCGGTGAATGGCATGTGGTACATCGCGATGAAGCATCCAACAATAATCGGCAAGCATGGTCACACTCCACCGTCCTTGATAGCGTGATTCCATTACGGCGATATCTTGATGGAATCGTTCTCCATGTTCATCGCTGACTTCGCCAAGTTTGTCAGGGAAAAAGTCAAGATGCGAATCAAGCAAATGGATTTTGAGGGACATGTTACAGCCCATAATTCTGTATGCATCTATGCACTGCTTAACAATATGCACATAGTCGACAGATTTGTGATTTCACAGAAAGTTATCGACGATTGATTTGAATGCCATCCATGCGCGAAGTTCACTACCATGTAACAAGTTCTCGAATTGTTTGTCTGCAATAACTTTCCTAATCTGAGGTCCTACAAAGATACCTTCCTTTATCTTTGCATCGCTAACTTGCGGAAACTTTTCTCGAAGATAAGTGAAAGCTTTGCTCGTTTTATCTAACGCTTTTACGAAATTCTTCATGAGCCCCAACTTTATATGTAACGGTGGTAAAATGATGCCGTCTTTGTTAACTAATGGCTCATGTATTACATTTTTATGCCAGAGCTGCATACGATCCCTGATAGGCCACCTTTCTTGCATAATGTTCCTGTCTGTTGCGGCTGTCCCATTCACATAGGAAGCAACAAAATTTAGTATACCCAGTCTGCATGCCCGTGAGAATTGCAATGACCTTTAGGTCTCCACAAATCCGCCATTGGTAGTCATTGTACTTTATTTTTGCCAAAAGTATAGCCATATTGTCATAAGTTTCTTTCATATGAACAGAGTAGGCGACTGGAATTGATGAAAATAAATTTCCGTTATGCAATAACACGGCTTTTAGACTAGTCTTGGAAGAGTCGATGAAAAGTCGCCATTCGTTGACTATGTGCTCACGACCGAGGTGCACCATTAGACCGTTTACATCTTTGCAATAGCAAATGCCATCATCCATCTCAAAGTATTGAACAAGTTCTCTGTGTCTATGACGAAATTTAGATATCGGAGTATTGGGCGCTAAAAGATTCCATTCTTTGAGTCGCGAACCGAGTAATTCCGCTTGTCCTTTGGTAAGAGCGAGATCACGTATTAGATCTGAAAGTTCTGAATGGTTAATTAAGTGAACACCATCATTCACCGGTATATAATCCGAGTCAGAATTAGTTTCTAAAGCAGGTAAACTATCACTTTCTGATGGTTCATTCACGTCCAACGGATATTGTTATGGTGGAACTGGGATCGGACACGTGATTGGATCATGAGGCACTGGTTTCGATACCGATTCTACAACTTCTAGAAGCCATATTTCGCTCAGAATTATTTCAAAATACAGTAACTATTTGAAAAATAGCGTAACATATGTCATGCATCTTTTAGCAGTATAAAAAGTAGAATTATTTTGCATTTTATTAATTTTTAATAAGTTATATAGTAAAAATGAAATGGAGCAAATAACGGTTTCCCAAAAATATATTTATTCACAAATATCTTAAGAACCCGACGTGATAGAGATAAACGGATTTCAGATTTGAAATCAGCGCAAGAAACTGACCTAAGAACACTTATTCTTATATAAGAAAGAAAAATGTTGTTTGTCAGTGTAATTTTAGTACTCTGTCAGTGTTACGATGTATGTCATATATTATATATATATTCTTCTTCTTCTTTGATCCTTAGCCGCCAACCGTCAAAGCAGTCAGTGGCCATTACGCCTGGTGGCTTCTTGTAGGGCAACAACAAATTGATTCCACTTTGCTCGGTCGGCGGCCATCCTTCGTACAGTGCCCCAACTCTGGTTCATTCTTTGCATCTCAGCCTCCACAGTCCTCCGCCAAGTTGTTTTTGGTCGGCCTCTCTTTCGTTTTCCTTCAGGGGTCCATAGCATAGCTGTTCTTGTGATGGCATCGGGGTCTCTTCTGAGGACATGGCCAACCCAGCTCCAGCGTCTACCAGCTATGATGGTGTGCATGTCCTCTTGCTTGCTCCGAGTAAGCAGATCTTGGTTGGTGATGATATTCGGCCACAAGATTCGGAGAATTTTTCTTAGGCATGTTGTGTGAAAAGAGGACAATTTCGACATTTCCTTCTCTGTAACTCTCCAGCTCTCTCTCTCTATCTCTCTCTCTCTCTCTCTCTCTCTCTATATATATATATATATATATATATATATATATATATATATATATATATATATCAACAATATTAAAGCCATATATTTTAAGCAAGAAGGTATGGGACTTATGGCTCACCCTGTACAAGAGCACTGTCTAGCCTAGCTTTATTGGTTCGTGGGTAAAAGCATCTTGGAGTGTGTTATCAACAATGTTAAAAAAAAATTGTTCATATGGATAAACCACATTACAGATATGTTAAACCCATAACAGCCGCATCAAACATAACAATGAAATCACGTTAAATTAACGTTTACATGAATGAATGAATGTACCATGTTAAATACATATTAATGCCAAATGCACATCGAACAACCATGTGATATCCACATCTCAAAATTAAAACGATATCATACAACTATACTGAATTCACATTTAAATATCACACCAAAATCGCACAGCGATAATCTACATCAACATTAGCAAATCCAACCCACACAATAAACCCATGCTAAATTTCACATCACAAAGTACATCAAATTCACATCACAATGCACACTATATCCACACCACATAGCACATTAAATCCACATCACACTAAATGCACATCACATTAAATCCACATCACACAGTACATTAAATCTACAGCACATTAAATCCACATCACACAACATACTAAATCCACATCACACAGCACACTAAACCACATCACACAGCACACTAAATCCACATCACCAAAAACATGTCAACAACCACGGAAATGTGAAAGCCCTCATCTCAAGGTAAAATCTCTATATCATACAGCCATCACCGGCTGTCATTTCAATCCTTATTTTCTAAGTAAGCACCAATCTGTGAACGTCTAACTTACTAAAAATCAGACATAAAGGTCTTTTATATTTGGAGATGCGCCCTAATATAACCGACTAGGTTGAATGGAAGACGGTGGGGCAGGCAAAGACATCAACATCAGAATGAATAAGGCAAGAACAGCCTTCTTTAGCCTAAACAACATCTGGAAGTCCTCCCAATACAGCACAAGCACAAAATTAAGATTTTATCAGAGTTGTGTGCTTTCTGTGCTTCTCTATGGTGCGGAATGCTGGAGAGTTACAGAGAAGGAAATGTCGAAATTGTCCTCTTTTCACACAACATGCCTAAGAAAAATTCACCGAATCTTTTGGCCTAATACCA
Source organism: Oreohelix idahoensis (assembly GCA_024509875.1). Classification (NCBI taxonomy): domain Eukaryota; kingdom Metazoa; phylum Mollusca; class Gastropoda; order Stylommatophora; family Oreohelicidae; genus Oreohelix; species Oreohelix idahoensis. The sequence continues at coordinate 29,107 of JAMPIV010013455.1, forward strand.
TCACCAACAAAGATCTGCTTACTCGTAGCAAGCAAGAGGACATGCACACCATCATAGCTGGCAGACGCTGGAGCTGGGTTGGTCATGTCCTCAGAAGAGACCCCGATGCCATCACAAGAACAGCTATGCTTTGGACCCCTGAAGGAAAACGAAAGAGAGGCCGACCAAAAAACAACTTGGCGGAGGACTGTGGAGGCTGAGATGCAAAGAATGAACCAGAGTTGGGGCACTGTACGAAGGATGGCCACCGACCGAGCAAAGTGGAATCAATTTGTTGTTGCCCTACAAGACGCCACTAGGCGTGATGGCCACTGACTGCTTTGACGGTCGGTGGTTAAGGATCTAAGAAGAAGAAGGTTGAACGGAACGCGCCTCGCCAAAACGAGACAAAACTTTTTTTTTTTTAAAAATCTAACTTCTTGGTTGTCGTTTTTTGTTGTTGTCCATGTTTCACAGCCATACAAGAAGACTGACGTGACATTTGAGCTGAAGATTCTCTCATCTTCTTGTTTGCTTCTTACAGAGAATGGTTGGTTCCCATGGACGAAGCCCAAGTCAAAAGCACAGTATCCTGACAGCGGTGTTCTCTGTAGCAATATATTTTACATGCTGAAGTCGCCAGCCCCCACTCACAACCTCATAATAGTCGCAATAGTCTTGATTCTTTCTTTGTCTCTTCAGAGACCTAGAAAACTAAACGGCGCTAACGAATGCCCGACGATAGAGACCAAATTAAAACCCAAAAAAAAGAAGCGTGTGATGATCGACACTAGGGGAGATAATGCGATTATTCTGGGGCAGACAACTTGTCAGACCGGAGATAGTTTTGACATTTGAGCTTCTTGACATTTTGAAGGGCACAGGAAACGTACCGTGCATAGCAAAGTATCACCCTCTTGTTGCATGACTATTGTCACCCACTTTTTCCTGTCTTTCTTTGCCTCAATCTTTCGTTAACTCGGGCTTTTCGGTCAAGCCTGGATGACAGTCAAACCACTAAGTTGTTCTTTTAATTAAAACATGCTGAACACATATTTTTTTTTTAAATTTAACAAATAAAATATTTGTATTATTCAGCGCTTAAACTGGGCCAGAAAGGAAATACTGGATCCATTTTTGTAATGCAAAACAGTCATTCATCCTGTCACGGAAAATACATTTTGTTAGGTCACGCATCAATTTTAATGGATCCGTGATATCATTTTGGAAAGCGCTTCTCCTTCGATACATATCCGAGAGCATGTATTCTTTATAAAATCCTGTCCACTGGATCGTTGCACATAATCCGACTGGCAGGGTGGTTACAGCGCCTGTCTCTCGTGCCAAAGTTACAGTAATCCGGGTTCGAAAACTGATATCGTCAAGTTCCAGTCTACTCAGCTGTTAAATGGGCACCTGACTGCTTTTGGGCTAGTGAAGGTAAAGAGAGCGAAGAAGGAACCGGTAAGCTCAGCTCATAAAGCGTGGAAGATGGTCGCGTCCCCAAACATATTGTTTACGGACAACTGGCGGATGGCAACAGAACAGCCGGGCGACGACAGCAGAGGTTCAAAGATGGGTGGTGTCAGAGAGTCATAAAAGCACTGGACATAAATTCAGCATCCTGGGAGGACGAAACTGCCGATCGCACCAATTGGGGATGCTCCATACGGCTCCGCATGGCTCTGTACGACCCCACCTCAGATTTGGCAAAAAGCTCTTACAACAAGCAGAAGAGAAAACACGTCGAAAGGAACGCGAGGCACAACACGGCTGAGGGTTATCATTTCAAGGGTACATCATACCCATAATCAGTTATGACAGGAGGAGGCTACATTACCCTGAAAATACCACACTCTTCTTCGTACACTCTCAGACGTCTAATTGAATAATTTCAAAGAGATCAGTGGTCAGCTTCAGGCTATTTATATCTCCATAGAGTTCTTCTGAAAATGTTACTGATGATGGCCATAAGTGCTTTCTATGTTCCTCATATGTTGGGCATCTTTGAGGCAGTCATTTTATCAGTGCCACATTTACACTCATCGGCAGTTCCTATTTTTAAGTTGTTGAACAGATGGTATCCCAATCTGTTGTGGCCCGCGAGGAATCCAAAGATTATCATTTGTTCTTTTCTGTTGAACTGGTAATTTGCATCATTTTGTGTGTGTCCTGGATCCGCTGCATCCCATTTGTTTATGTATCTGGTTCTGATAAAGCTCCTTGCTTCTTCAAAAGTTATGTTTGTATCAGGTTGAGGTAGCTTTCCACCTTCCTTTGCCAATCTGTCAGTCTCTTCAATGGTGATGATGATGATACCACTACTCAACACTTATAATAATTCAACCATTACTATTACTCCTCCTCATTACTACTAATACTAATATATCCATTTACTTCCACTGCTGCTAATTATAACACACATCGAACATTCAAAATCTTCAAGAGTACCTCTGAACACAATTCAAACAAGATTCGAATTATTTTATCGGCTTTTCTACCGAACACATTATCAGAGAAAATCCTAGTGATTAAGGACTACAACTGACTATTTCTGCAGTAACGTAAAAGCTTTCACTGTGTATTTACTGCTTGAGACAAGCTTTAATTACGCGTGTGACGAGGGGGAACAAAATTGTGTTTGTTCTGAAAACTGGCTGAGCACGTTTCAGCTCGGTGTTTCTTAAACTGTGAAGAAAACCGGACCCACTGACAAGCGCGGCTAATTCCGCGGACTCCTTCCTACAACTGATGTTACCAGCATAATACAAACTACTGTATTTCTCGCCATATAAGACGCGCTTATTTTCTTACAAATCTTTCTTAAATTTATTTAAAAAGAATTCGAAGTTCTGTGATAGTTGCAATAAAATACTTGTGTTTAAAAATAAAGCATTTATTGTATGTACAATTGAAATCAAAATCATCGTGTAGTTTCCAGGGGTCGTTCAAGGGACAGTGACAGAATAGGACTACTAGGCCCTTATGCATGTCGTACAAGGCAACTAATGTGAGGTTGTGCATGGGGATGTCAACCTGACCGTGTAAAACGATATTCTGCAGAAACCACCGAGGCAAGAGCATATACAAATATGGTGCAGGGTTCATGCAATGGACCCAGCTACAGTGTCGGTCTATGCTCCGTTGGGAGCGCAGTCAAATGACGACAATAATAATAAAAGAAACGTTCATTTATGTATTTTACTTCCAAAAAAATCTCGTTAAATTATGGGTGCGTCTTATATCCCTTAGCTTCTCATATGGAGAAAAATACGGTAACTAAAATACAGATGTGCAGAAAACATTGACTACACGGTCACATATTCTGATGCGGATCAGTCATAATTAATCAGTCATAATACTGTATCATAATTAATCACAGCTCAGCTTGGGCCCGCCCCTAAGCACCGTCCGAGAAGCGTTGTTAACTCTCGCGTCACGCAGCGTATGTGATTTCAATTATCACAACTCCTATTTTCAACCGTTTTGACATAAGGGAAAATTATGAATTCATAATAACTTTCTAAGGATTTCTGCGCTCGGGGGGACTGAAGATAATGATGCTCCTATATCAGAATAATAACAAGCTGACATGGGAAGAAATACAAATTACGTAAAAACAAAACAGAAACTGGATTATAGCGCTCACGCTGGAAAACGTTACGTGCAGACAGATGTTGAGGCGGTAATATATATCATATGTTTCAGCAGTTAGGTGTCACGTGATGGGAAATAAGTACAAATGGGTAAAGGTGGTCCCAGAGCAGATACTGTCTTAGGGGAGTGAAGTGTTAGAGACTTTACTATAATAGGTCTCAGCTTTATGAAGCCTTTGCTCGCGGTCTTTGCCTTCCCTAACTCAAGAGCGGAGTCGGGGACCCAATGACAGTTGAGTGGGCTCGAGAGATGCTACCTGGTTTCGAACCCGGTGGCTGCCTTGAGAAGTAAATGTTCTAACCACTGTGCTATTCGACGTTCGCTAGGCGACATAAATGTCTTACCATAACTTTTTGTCCGCATCTTAAGGCGCGTGGAACCACCACTGACGTCTGCACCAAGTAGTCATGTGATCTTGCAGTGATGGTTTTTGTAGCGTTATGTTTGACATGATGAGATTGCCAGCCCCATGCCCAACCTCATATCAGACACCTTTTACGACATGCTTGACGAAGCAGTAGGTCTATTCATTCTATCAGTCTCAACAGAGACACGCTGCAACTACACGAGGCGAGGATACATCTGGCTACGTATATTAAAACACAAGAGAGATAAAAACACACACACATACACAAACACTTCAGACGAATCAACTAACCGAAAGCGAGTGCAACAAAGGACACCAGGCACCTACTTTCTGACATAAAAAACAATTCGTCGATAGATCGTCGGCCCAGAGCAGCAACCTGACATGGGCAGGAAGCCACACAAAAAAAATCTTCAGAGTTCCAAATTCAATATTCTCCGTTTTCTGACAGCTAATATTTTGTTTTGTTTGAACGCTTTCTGACTTGCTACCTTTTAGTATTTCTTTTCATTATTTCATTACTGTTTGATGTCCTATTTGTTTCGCTTGTGTGTTATGTCCTGGTTATTAAATAATGTCGCTATCGTATGTTATTTAACCTTATGATGACTCGATAAAAGAGCTGCTGGTGCTTTCCTAAACTGTTATTCAATCAATCAATCAGTCAATCAATCAATCAGGCAATCAATCAATCCCCTTTACCTTAGGAGGATAGGCCTTCAACAGACACCTACCAACTGCTCCTGTCACGTGACATCAGCTCAAGGTCTTTCCAATGTCTTCCATATCATTATCATTTCCGTCTCCGTGTGTTCTTCTGTCTCCTATATCTCTTACCCTTGGCCTCCCAGAACAAGACCTGCCTTGTACTGCTATCAACACGTTTCATCAATGTGTACCATATCCATCGCTAGCGTCTTATTCTCCTGCTCCACCGACACTTGTCTGGTCCTTGCCATCAGTTCTACATTGGTGACCTTGTCATCAGTTCCACATTGGTGACCTTATCATCAGTTCTACATTGGTGACCTTGTCATCAGTTCCACATTGGTGACCTTGTCATCAGTTCTACATTGGTGACCTTGTCATCAGTTCTACATTGGTAACCTTGTCATACCATTACAATGTTTCTATTCTACTCAAGTACCCATTTATGAAAATCTGTACCTCTTTGCTTTTTTTTTAAATTTGAAAATGTAGTTGGACTAGTGAGAAGAACGTTAAATAAGCTTTTAAAATTGCGTTATAGAGACACAAAAGATCACACAGAATTACCAGGGGCATTTCCTTACAGAAGAAACATTTCAAGCAAAAGTTCTGAACACATAAACAAGAAAGCTCAAAGTCCATTGTAAAGATAGTCTTATCGCATGGCTAGGAAACATGAAGAACTAGCAGATCTATAACCCTAAAACTACAAACATACGTATACGGTCGACAATCCAAAAGTGGAATAAAACGTTAAGACAGAATGAGAATGGGAAGCTGAGGGACAGAGTCGGAAATGTACAGCTAGAACAAGGAAATGTCGAAGACATGGCAAGTGGACGAGACACGCATTGAGCACATCAACAACTTAGATATGGCACGCTTTCTTCTGAACCTTCTGAGTAGATGAAACTGGAAAAGACGCCCCCCCCCCCCCCCCCCCCCCGACATATTCACCCATTCGTTTCCAAAAGATGGGGTGAAAATAAATGAAGTATAAAATGAAATGGACAAGAACAATAACTGGAATGACGTAGAACGTACTACCCAAGCCAGGAAGCTTGATGGGACATCTCTCTATGAAGGCTTATGTTCCACAGGCAGGTGGTTTAGATAATGAATAAAAACATCAAGTTTCCTATCAACATCTTTACCCGTCAGCTCCCTAACGACATCAACAAATTCACGCGCCAAACCTGGTGCCGTCCGTTCATGTCTTTACAAGTCTTTTTTGTCCCGTTCATGTCTGCCTCCAGTTCCCTTTCTCTGTGTGTGTGTTTTTTTTTTTGTCTCCCTCTACTGTTCGTATCCTAGGGATTGCAGCACAAGGACTTCCTTCTAATGCTATAAAACAGGATTCCTGAGTCAGTGCCCTGTCCCCGTCCCCAGCGTCGTTTTCTCAACCCTTGTCCCACTGACGCCTGTCTGGTTCCTGTCATCAGTTCCAAATTGGTGATCTTGTCAAATCACTTCAATCTTTCTATTCTACGCAAGACAGAATATTTATCCATACGAGCGAGTACTAGTAAAACATAAGAGAACTTGTAACTTGAACAAAAGCTGTCTCATCTTCAAACGAGCACTCGCCGAACAACAGAACGTCAGCAACCCTTTACCACGATTACGGTAATATCCGCAGGGTGCCAATAAAAGTGAATATTGTATAGATAACAAAACAGAAACATACATGCCCATACAATGCACAGAATCATATATGCCGACACAAAGTAAAGGGTACTGGAATTTAACACATAAACGAACACTGCAATGTAATTGACACAGGAAACAGAGTGGAACATATGCACAAATGAAGCATGTATACACATATATGAACATTTATTGTTATTGACATCACTGCACTCCGGGCAAACCCATAGATGCTAAGTCTCATTCAGCAAACGTCGAAGGGTATGAATGCTAATTGTTCCTGTTGCGCGCTGGTTGTATATACGCCGGATGCACCTTCTCATATATTCATCCCTGCCAATCTTACGCCTAATGCCAAACTCCACCAATCTTTGCCTTGATGATTCATCGATTGCAGTGTCATTCTCTAATAGGCGATCATTAATTGTCCCCAGTATCTCTCCCTTGTCCATATCCGAGGCACCTACTATAGGTGCTCGTGAAGCTAGCCTTATCAGCTCTTTCATTGCCGCGTACCCCTGCATGACCAGGACAGTAGATCCACACCAGTTCTTGAAGGTTCGAGGCTTCTATGGAGGTTTTGCATTTATGCCGTAGCCACCCATTTTGGATCTTCCGAAGCATGGACTGAGAGACTGACACAATAAATGCCCTTTTTAATGACGTTTCAGACAACCAGAGATACAGAGAGAGCTACAGAGAGAGACAGAGAGAGGGACAGAGACAAAGAGAGAGACCGAGAGAGACAGAGAGGTACAGAGAGAGCGATAAAGAGTGACAGAGACAGAGAGATACCGAGAGAGTGGCAGAAAGACAGAGAGACAGAGAGATGGACAGAGACAAAGAGAGAAACAGAGAGCGATAAAGAGTGACAGAGACAGAGAGATACCGAGAGAGAGACATGAGACAGAGAGATGCAGAGAGAGAGAGACAGGGAGAGACAGAGAGAGCGATAAAGAGAGTCACAGAGACACAGAGAGATCGACAGAGAGACAGAGAGAGGCAGAGAGAGGCAGAGAGACAGAGAGAGACAGAATGGTAGAGCGAGACAGAGAGAGAGACAGAAAGTGACAGAGAGAGATAGAGACAGAGACAGAAAGAGACAGAAAGAGACAGAAAGAGACACAGAGAGAGAGATAGAGACAGAGACAGAAAGAGGCAGAAAGAGACAGAGAGAGATAGAGACAGAGACAGAAAGAGACACACAGAGAGATAGAGACAGAGAGAGGCAGAAAGAGACGAGAGAGAGACAAAGAGACAGAGAGAGAGAGACAGAAAGAGACACAGAGAGAGACAGAAAGAGACAGAGAGAGACAGAAAGAGACAGAAAGAGACACAGAGAGAGACAGAAAGAGACAGAGACAGAAAGAGACACAGAGAGAGACAGAAAGAGACAGAGAGAGAGACAAAGAGACAGAGAGAGACAGAAAGAGACAGAGAGAGAGACAGAAAGAGACAGAGAAAGATGGAAAGAGACAGAGAGAGACAGAGAGAGACAAAGAGACAGAGAGACAGACAGAAAGAGACAGAGAGAGAGACAGAGAAAGACGGAAAGAGACAGAGAGAGAGACAGAGACAGAGACAGAGAGAGACAGACAGAAAGAGACACAGAGCGAGACAGTCACAAAGAGAGACAGAGAGAGTGACAGAAAGAGATACAGAGAGTGACAGAGAGACACAGAGAGAGGGTGACACAGAGAGTGACACAGAGAGAGACAGCGACAGAGAGAGGGACAGAGAGAGACAGAGAGAGACCGAGAGAGAAACAGCAGACACTTATGCCAGCTATTGACGTCTGGAGATTAGTGGTTAAAGTACGGCGTTGATACAGAAATAAAAACAAAACAATTAAAACGTATTAGTCACATGGCAGTTACTGCCCCTTGTTTTGCCTTGTGTTTCACACATTTAAAAACCGGAAGTGACGTTTCAATCACCCTACATTATAAGCAATATAGTGTTTAGAAGCCACCATAATGGGTATAGTTTCGGGGATTCGCATACAGGAGGACCTGGGCAGACTTGCTGCTCACTGTGTGTATGGGTGTGCAGTGTTCTTGTGTACTCACCCAGGAGTCCACGTCGCTCTCCTCTTCGTCTCTGGCCGCTTCGATGGCCTTCAGCAGAGCTTTCCTGGCCTCCACGTCATGAACGCCATAGACTTCAACGAGCTCGTCCTCGGTCATCAGCCTGTTTGGGCAGAAGATAGTTGCATTGTTAAGTATAATCAGGTGGGATATGAGATGGAATACAACTGTAGCCTAATCCGGTGTAACCAGGTGAGATGAGATTAAATCAAGGTCTAATCTGGTGGGATGACGCGATGTGAGATGAGACACAATAGGTCCTATTCGATGTGATGAGGCGAGATATAAGATGAAAATACAATCACAGCCTGATCTGGTGTGATGAGGTGAGATTTCAGATGTAATACAATCATAGTCTAATCAGGAATGATGAGGCTAGATAAGAAATGGAATCAATCATAGCCAAATCTGGTGTGATGAAATGGAATCAATCATAGTCAAATCTGGCGTGATGAAATGGAATACAATCATAGTCAAATTGGGTGTGGTGACGCGAGATATGAGATGAAATATAACTACAATCTAATCTGGTGTGATAAGGTGAGATCTGAGTTGAAATATATATATAATAGACTAATCTGGCGTGACGAGGCGAGACACGAGAGGAAATATAACCACAATCTAATCTGGTGTGATAGGGTGAGGTCTGAGATTAAATACATCACAATCAAATCTAGTGTAATAGGCAAAATACGAGATGGTCTACAATCATAGACTCAAAACTCGTCATGTGCTTTACAGAAAAAGATACCAAATAAATAAGACGAAGCAGGGTTACAACAGCCTGAAAGACACAAATATAATTATCCTGATCAAGTTCCCTGCCGACAGGATTAGGCGAACATGTGTCATCATAACTTTCTATCCCTGGTGTTATGTACAATTTCAGGTGTTTATTTCTTCCGTGCCTGTTCTTTTCGTTCACTATGTTTCTCTTTGCTGCGCCTACTTACTCATACTGATGCCGCTTGTACTTAGAAAAGGTAACCATCCCGTGTCCACTTTGTTTCACCGATGTCATAAAATTATTGGGTCGACCTATTTTCCTCTCCGGCAGTAGTTAGTTACATTTTGTGTGTACTAAATCACTCGGAATTTCCGTGGTCGGCCCAATTTTTATCTCTGCTATCAAGCAGATAGTAGCTATTTTCTTATAAATGTTACACTCCCTTCAGTGATAACTGATCATGTTTGCTTTACCCTTCTCGGCTTTGCTAAGATTAAGACGCAGGGAAAACCAATATGGGCCCGGTCAATATTCGTATAGTAAACGCGTGACATGTTTACCTAGGAAAGCCCCGCGATAAATTATCGACCTGTCGGCATGCACTCGGCGGAAACGAATGACATCATTATTTCCAGAACAACTTGTTACAAACACATTGCTTTAGATGAAAGTAATATCTTATTTGTAAACATTGTCGAGAGAGTGATCGGATGTTTTCATTCCATATTTGGAAGACATGCCCTTTGCATTAATGCACATAAATTTCCTAGTGGAAATATTTTGAATTACCCCCATCCTAAGCATGCATGTTTGAAACTATTGGCCGGCACATTTCTGATTGGGGCCTGGTCTAATAGTAAGCAACACGTGCCAGGAACGAGAGGGGCAATATAACCTGACACTTTGGTCGGTTGAAAGCACTGTGAAAATTCACCTCGCGCCAAGGAGACAACCAGATCTTGCCAGAGTTAAAACTAAAATCAGAATTTCATTTATCGGACCGGACTTTGTTTGAGCATCTTGAGGAATTATCTCCTAGGAAAACTCTTCCTACATTAACAAGGAAAACCGGAATCAAAAGGAATCTGAATACAAGTCAAAGTGGGAACATATTGCTAAAGTAACAATACCCCAGACCAAGTGTAAGAGGCCTCTTCTTCTTCTTTGATCCTTAGCCGCCGACCGTCAAAGCAATCAGTGGCCATCACGCCTAGTGGCGTCTTGTAGGGCAACAACAAACTGATTCCACTTTGCTCGGTCGGCGGCCATCCTTCGTACAGTGCCCCAACTCTGGTTCATTCTTTGCATCTCAGCCTCCACAGTCCTCCGCCAGGTTGTTTTTGGTCGGCCTCTCTTTCGTTTCCCTTCAGGGGTCCAAAGCATAGCTGTTCTTGTGATGGCATCGGGGTCTCTTCTGAGGACATGGCCAACCCAGCTCCAGCGTTTGCCAGCTATGATGGTGTGCATGTCCTCTTGCTTGCTCCGAGTAAGCAGATCTTGGTTGGTGATGGTATTCGGCCAAAAGATTCGGTGAATTTTTCTTAGGCATGTTGTGTGAAAAGAGGACAATTTCGACATTTCCTTCTCTGTAACTCTCCAGCATTCTGCACCATAGAGAAGCACAGAAAGCACACAGCTCTGATATAATCTTAATTTTGTGCTTGTGCTGTATTGAGAGGACTTCCAGATGTTGTTTAGGCTAAAAAAGGCTGTTCTTGCCTTAAGGTTAGGTTGCTCTGCCCAACACTGCACGTAAAGTTGGCATAGAGGCTTTTTATGATTGACACTATACAGCTTGGAATTCCATAAGCCCTCAGTATTTTCCATAAACTGTCCCTATGTATGCTGTCAAAAGCCTTTTCGAAATCAACGAAGTTAATGTACAGCTGTCTTTGTCATTCTGAGCACTGCTCTATAATGTTCCTGAGAGTGAATATATGATCTACACATCTTCTGTTCTTTCTAAATCCTGCTTGTTCTTTCCTCAGTTTGTGGTCTACTGCTTTTGAAATTCTCTGTATAATTATCTTGCCTAGTATTTTGCTGGGAACTGAGAGAAGAGGCCTCTAAAGGTGCCTTTATTTCTCTGAGCCAGCATTCTGTGAGCCTAAAGATTGGCGTAAGTTGTACATTTTGAATTCTATATTTTTTTCATTAACGTATGAACTAATATGTATATATTGACATGTGAAGATTAATATGTGAAAACTGCTACTGGGTGTCCATCATACGAGGCTGGCAACCTCAGCATATAGAATGATGATTTCATGAACCATCACTGCAAGGGCTGGCTTCTGCTTTATGCGAGTTTCTTACAGAGAATCAAAAGCAGAGGTAGTCCCAAGTTCCATATGGAGCAGGAAGTGAATGATGAGAGAAATTATGTATATATTTATTGTATTGTTAACCTTTTCTACCAATGTAGCAGTAAATGTAACCATATTCAGTCTAAATGTAATGAAAGTTTTCCGCTCACTGGGATTAAGATTAATTCTCAGAGAGGGTAAAGTTCTAAAGTAGATGGGATGGTGGAATGAAAAGAGGTGGGCACATGAGTGTGTGTCGAAAAAACGCAATACTCAAGAGGGTATTTGTTCTCTTCTTTTGTGACACTAGTCGGTGGTACCAACTGAAGGTACTATCTCTGGAACAAGTGAGGGTATAAGTGGCCTGAAGTCGACGCTAGACACCATCATCAGACGGGTCTTAGAGGCGCTGGACCAGCTATAAGATTACCCCTGATACTTCTTGGAAAGTGTAACAACTTTCAGACTTGATCAGTGACGATTGAACCAGTCATCTTTCTTAAAAGAACCAAACCAGCGGGAGCAGAACCATCAAACTATTGGCAGCTAAGTACAAACTTAAAAGCTGCCAAGTGAAAAGTCCATTTTTCGAAAACCATAACATCATCATGTGATGAGTTCTTTTTTTAAAGAATTATTCATTTTAAACTGTTCAACATAATTGATTACTCAATTTGTTATGTGTGTATATACAAATGTAACGTTGATTTAAACATTTTGAAAATACTACACCCGTATGTCTCAGTCAATTTCTTAAATATACTTAAACAGAGCTACTAAATTAAGATTTCGCTGAATTAAACCAGCTGGGGGCTTGAACGAGCTAATTATAAGATAAATCATTTATATCCATCTTCACAAAAGGCGGCGGGAAAGATAAAAAGTTAACGTGCTCAGACTCATTAAGCATCGTTCTCGATTTCTTACATATCTTGTGATCACTCCCTCGAGGTAGAAGCATCATTATCCTTCTATCTACAACTCTGCAAAGAGTAATCTTGTGCGAAGGTAGACACCTTGGAAGACCCACATTAGATACTCTAGGTTTTGGCCACTGTTGGACCACTACTGCAGAGCAAAGGGGAGGTAACCCGCGACACTGACATCAAGGGAGCAAGAATAAAGAGGGGATGTTATGGATGGCACAGGCAGAAACAACTAAGCAGATGACTACAGTTGAAAATATATTCAAAGGGGAAGAGTGGAGTAAGTCAGATGGTAACTGAACTACCAGGAAGTCATCATCAGCCTTAGCAGAGAGTGTAGATTTTGGGGCAATGGGAAAGCGGAAATGGAAATTAATCAATTGATACTTGATCATGCCAGGGATAATGCTGCCATTGTGTATACTGATGGGTCTGTGATCCGTGGTGAGATAGATGATGATGTCGACTTTGTTCAACAATAACAAAAACTGCGTGGATGATCCTTATTAAAACCACACGTCGACAGTTTATACACATTCTACGAGTATATAGAATCCCACAGACAAGTGCGGGGATGTATTAAATTTAAGTAGATACGTAAACCAATGACAGAAAACGTTTGACAAAAAGGCAGTCACAGAATAACAATAATAAACAAATAAGATATCTGACAAATACAGAGAGATGCTCCTGGGTCAGATTGTATTAGGAAAAGATGACAAACTGGCAGACATCAGCATTTGATACATCTAATAAATATTACACACATAAAGGTATGTTTCAGGCACTCGTGAGAAACAAAGAAGTAGAAAATTGGACAATAGAAAAACAACAAAAATTATAGGCTCGTCGGAGAATCGAACCCAGGACCATCCGAACGGCAACTCCGCCTAGCTACGGAAGCGAATCACACTACCCTCCCTGCCAACTATTTGTGTGTAATATGTATGTATTTACTGTTTACAGGCCTCGAGTTTCTCCTCTTTATTTGTTTAAAATCTGATAAATGCGTACGCCGGTATCGATTACAGAAAAGGGCTGACGGAATTAATAAAGTTAATTTCAAGAGAATGCCAATTCTGTACATATCATGTATGTTTGTGTCTATGCGTGTGTGTGAGACAGAGAAAGGGGGAGAGAGAATCAATGCTCGTGGGATTTTCATCTACTGTACGTGCAAGTGCTTAGAAAAGTCCAAGTAACCTGAATGACAGATTTAAAAAAAACCTTTCTCCGGCGTCGCAAGTCATCATTGTCTTCAATGCCCTCCTTCATTGCCTTCTTCTTTTCTTCTTCGTCTCTCTGCTCCTCGTGGAGCATGTGTCCTCAAATAAATCCTCCACAACTTCCTGTCACGGGCAGCCTGTTAACTTATTTCAGCGACTTCTTTTGTCTTGTAGTCTCACGTCATTATTATTATCATCATCATCATCATCATCATAACCCTTCATCTCTCGTAGATCATAGACAATACCAGCCAAACCGCCCTGTCCTGTACCATCAGGTCAAGGCATGTCTATGTCTTCATTATCCTTGTCGTGTCCACTTCCAATTCTCTTCTCCAAGTGTTTGTCGGTCTCCCGTCTCTTTTGCCCTGGAGATTCTAGAATAATGACTGTCTTGTCACAACAGCAACAGATTTCCTCAATGTGTCCCCTGTTTAACGCAACTCGTGTTCATAATTACTGCATGCCTGGTTCTTGTTATCAGTTCCACTTACGTGATACTATGGTACCATTTCAATCCTATTCTACGCAAGCACCAAAAGAAGCCTATTACAACGCTAGAGAAATAAGAAGAACAAAAGAACAGAGTAATAATGAAGAACAGTGACGAAGGAAAAGACAGTGATGAAGGCGACATGAGAAAGACATGAGAGACATGAGAAAGACTGAGATAACAATATTCACTGCAAAGAAAATAGATGACAATGGTAGGTGTGCAAATGGTGTCGATTCTGGGAGAAAATTCACACCGTAAACCTCCAACCACAGATATGCAGTTTTCTTAATTAACAAACTATACAACCGCAAGAAGACAATGCTATTTATGTGTCTGAATACTCTCTCTCTTTCTCTCTCCCACACACACACACGCACGCACACATACACACACACATACATACACTCACACACACACCGGTTACTCAAACATATACCAAAATAAATTACGACAACTATCTTACTATCAACCTCAAGTGCAAGCAAACACAAAGGTTAAGTGTGGCGGACATCTACCTTCTTCAGTCTCGAGTACTGATCTCTCGCGAGTACTTATCTCTCAGTGGAACTCCGAACATCCGTTGAGAAGTATGTGTTGTACTGGGGGATCATCTAGTATTACTTGGATTATATTTGACAAAAACACAGGACTGGTGTTTCAGTGTGTAGCTAATATGAATTCGTACAGTGTTTTTATATCATAAAAGATGCAGCAATAGTGAATGCTGCGGATCGCAATGGGAAGGCAAACCCGGTCCCTAAAAAATGCCGTGCTGAAGTCGGATGTGTCGACCGAAAGGTGCAGATATCACAGCTTAGGCGTAAACAGACACAACGCAACCACCGTCCTTTTCAGGGCGAACGAAGAAGAAGAAAAAGAATATCATAAATAACCAATAATGGATCGCAGCAACGGCTGTAAACAGCGGTAACTGGACTAATAGTAACATTACTAAAATCAGAACAGCGGTAACTGGACTAAGAGTTACATTACTAAAATCAGAACAGCGGTAACTGGACTAAGAGTTACATTACTAAAATCAGAACAGCGGTAACTGGACTAAGAGTTACATTAATAAAATCAGAACAGCGGTAACTAGACTAAGAGTCAAATTACTAAAATCATAACAGTGGTAGTCAACCGTCTTCCATGCGATGGACATGGCCAAGCCAGCGTAGTCTGCGCTGTCTAAGCGATGTATACATGCTTTGAAGGCCAGCACGTGACAACACCTCGACATTTGTCACTTTGTCCTTCCACGAAATTCCGAGGATGTGGCGTATTATTGTGGCAGATATTATTATTCAACAATAAATTTTGTTGCGTTATGCCTTTAAGATTTATTACACTGGTATACACACATTTTGGTGCCTTAAATTTTATAGCTGTTCTTGGGTAATTTTGGGTTGCTGATTCCAAAAATGTAATCATATTTTTTCTATCAGCTCTAGTTTTTGAGATAACTAAGAATGACCATATTAGTAGGGCAACTAATATGTACAATCCTAGAGTTAGGTGCTATCAGTGGCGTTTTGACTTAAGTCTGCATTCATATTATATGTAATTACTGTGCTTATATTACCAAAAATGTAATAAAACTGTATCACTAGCACTTGTTTAGTCAACACGCAAAAAGGATCTTTTCGAGGACTTCCTGGAATGTGATATGCCCGGACAGTCACGCTTAAGGGTCCAACAGTAATCTGCCATCATGTGGGCATCCCAAAGTCCCTGGTATCTCTCTTCCATTGTTTTTATATCTTGGTGAAATCTTTCACCTTGCTCATCACTAAAGTCGCCAAGATTCTCCGGAAATAAATGTAAATGGTTATGGAGGTAGTGCAATTTTATGCTCATGTTGCCTCCAAGTTCACAAAAACTCGACAGCATGTTTCCAACTAATTCAGAATAATTGTCTGCTTTAAAGTTACCCAGAAAGTTCTGCACAACTAAAACAAATGATGACCAGGCTGTGGACTCTGTTTTGTTCATGGAATCAATAAAATTTGGATCGTTTATTAACTTTCTAATTTGAGGTCCATCAAAAATTCCAGCTTTAAGTTTGTCTATGCTCAGTTCTGAAAACTTTCTGCATAAGTAATTAAAACAGGTACCATCTTTGTTCAGTGCCTTAACAAACTGCTTCATCAAGCCAAGCTTTATATGTAATGGTGGCAGTAGAACTCTTTTTCGATCAATGAGAGGTTTATTGACAATATTTTTTTCTCCAACTTTAAATTCATCCCTCAACGGCCACTGTTTCTTTGTCCAGTGCATATCTTTTGCCCTGCTATCCAACAAACATATAAAGCATGGATATTTGGTGAATCCCATTTGCTGGCCAAGCAAGAAGTTCATCATTTTAAGATCTACACAAAACATCCAGTTATGTTCTAAATACTTCAATTTTTCCAGAACTGTGCTTATTGTAGCATACTCCTCCTTCATTGTAGTAGAATGAGCAATTGGAATTGAGCCATATTTGTTACCATTGTGTAAGAGAACACCCTTCAAACTTCTTTTAGAGCTGTCAATGAAAAGTCGCCACTCATCTGGTGTATAACTTACACCCATTTTGTTAACAAGACCTCCTACATTAGTACAAAACACAAGGTTGTTTTATTTACAAAAGAATGGAATAAAACCTTGCTCTCTGCTGCGATAAAATGTAACCTTTATTTCAGCAGACAGTAATTTTTTTTTTCTTTCAATCTTGAAGCCAAAAGTTCTGAAGATTCCTTGGAGAGATATAGATCTCGGATTAGATCATTTAGTTCAAGCTGGTCGAAGCGTTGAGCATCTGAAAAACCATCTACGAAATCACTATCACTGTCACTTGTCGTTCCACATGCCACTGCTGTCTCATCTTCTAGCAGGGAATCCGAAATCTGACTGAAAGTTGGAATTGGTATGTCATCTCCGTGTGGAACAGGTCGCCTAGCAGAATCTAAATCTGGATATTTCCACTTTTTGTGATTTTTTCCATTAATTCCCTTAATATTCACAACAAGAAATAACAGTCATCATAGTGGTTCTTGGGCTCTCTCCAAACCATTGGAATTCCAAATTTTAAACATTTTCTTTTTCCACAAGTCCACTGTCGCAGGTGTTCAACACATGTTTTGCAAACAATATGAGGAGCCCAAGACTTGTCCTGGTCACCTAGTTTTACTTTAAAGTAAGCAAAGTATGCCTTTTTCACAAAAACAGTAATATGCTTCCTATGTTCTTCTTTGAAAGTGTACTCTCCACAAATATAACAAAATAAATGCGGTGAAAGAAATCATGCTCTTCTTGAAGATGATGCCATTCTCTGTTAGAAGTGTAATAAATAATACAGGGTGACCCAAAAAAAAAAAACGGGTCCGCGCGCGCACAAAAAGTGCGAGCGCGGACCCGTTTTTTGTGTGTCACCCTGTATTAATGAAATACAAAAATGTCTGTATCTCAAAAACTAGAGCTGCTACAGACAAGTAAATGTGAAGTACTTACTACCTAAATTATCACTACGAGAAATAAATAAGTATATTAAGTTTGCCATGTAGGAGACAAAGACTTCTTGGATGCAACAGATTCTCAAAACCCGGTTTAAGGCTGCATAAAATAATACAAGAAGAAGGAAACTCAATAAAACTACCAAGTTTCAACTGTTTGTTTCGGGTTTTTTATTTTTATTTTTTTTTTCATTTTTAAACCCTTCTTTATTATTTTTATTTATTTTGTTGGTCCTACACGTAGGCATGTGACAGCTGTGTTAACTTTTATTATTGGTAAGAGGACATTTTCAAGTAGAAGTTGTAAGAACGAAAAACTAAAACCTACGTAGTATACAAAATGTATAACGCCAATTATGCGCGTGCAGACACACACGCAGATAGGCCAAGCCTTCCTGTCATGTGACATCCATCCAAAGTCTTTCCGTATCTTAATTATTCCTTTCATGTTCTGTCTCCAATTCTCTTCTCTACGTGTTTTTCTCGGCCTCCCTCTATGTCTCTTATCGTAGGAATTCCAGAAAAAAAAGAGCCGCCTTGTCACGCTACCAGCTGGTGCTCCTTTTACGTATGTGATATACAATGCCAGCATTTTATTCTCACCTCTTGTTCTAAATGACCACGTGTCTGGTTCTTGCTATGTCACTTGTCTGGTTCTGGCTGTGCCACTTGTCTGGTTCTGGCTATGTCACTTGTCTGGTTCTGGCTATGTCACTTGTCTGGTTCTTGCTATGTCATTTGTCTGGTTATTGCTATGTCACTTGTCTGGTTCTTGATCTTGTCACTTGTCTGGTTCTTGCTATCAGTTCCACACTTCGGTTCACCAAGACGTAGCATGTGGACATCACTACAATCAACTCCCTTGCAGAAAGCTGCGTGTGGACACCACTACAATCAACTCCCTTGTAGAAAGCTGCGTGTGGACACCATTACAATCAACTCCCTTGCAGAAAGCTGCGTGTGGACACCACTACAATCAACTCCCTTGTAGAAAGCTGCGTGTGGTCACCACTACAATCAACTCCCTTGCAGAAAGCTGCGTGTGGACACCACTATAATCAACTCCCTTGTAGAAAGCTGCGTGTGGACACGACTACAATCAACTCCCTTGTTGGTAGTTTTATGGTAAAAAATTACGCCACAATTTGAACACAATGTAATAAATTCAACGAAAAAACGACCCTTAAGCTCTTGTCAGAAACAGACAAATCTTAGACGTTAACTTCTAACAGGTAAATAGTGCCGTTTTAATTTGAATATAGCGGCAAACGCCATGAACGAGTAGTAAAAAAAACAAATTAAAAGACTAACAGGAAAAAAATTAGGTTATTTTCTTAATAAATGTTTTAGGAGAAAAAAAATTAGCTAGTTTGATAGCCCAAAAAAAAATTACAAAGACGGACAGAATAACACGGAAGAATTGACGATAAGGACTGTATTGTTTCAATACAGACTAGCAAGTTTATTTGTGCATACTTCTCACAAAAGTTACTTTAAACGCGTCCTTTAGCCTAAACCAGAAAAACTGCTGCATGTGGACAAGGGGCCATGTCAAGGGAGGTAGTAAAGCTAAAATAACTTAGCATAGAAATCTTATACGTAAGTGAAGACAAAAAATTAATGTAGTGGTTTTTTTTTTTTAGTTTTTTTTTTTATGTAAGTTTGGGTCTAACCCCAAGTAGTCAAATTTTGGAAAAAAACCAAGAATTCGGACAGACAGACCGACATAAGTAACATTTCACAAACTTTAGACTACCTAAACTAGACTAAGATTGGACAATATTAAGTATAAATAATCGTGGAACTGTTATAGGGGAAGTACTCCGATTTTTGGACGAACGATAATATTGGTGACAAAAATGTAACCCGGCAAGAAGAGCCAATTACGAAACTGTCCACTGCAACAGATCGTTTGATTGCTTTAGAACTGTTACAACCCCATGAAGATAATTAAGTATTTCAAAGTGGGACCCATAGTAATAAGCCAGGCTCAGCTGAGTTTGTGCTAGACACAGTATCTAGTGTGTTTTAAATTTACAGGTAAGGGAAAGATATTAAACCTTTTTTTATTTAAAATATCTGATGATTGATACTGCCATTGTCAATGAAAAATGATTACGACAAGTGATACTTACCTGGTCTAGGTCCCCAGCGACAGTCCAGGGCCTTGCGAATAAATAATAAGGAAAACATATCCAAGAAATATAGAAGAACAGATCTATATTTCAGATCATGGGGAACATATCACCCACCTTATTGGATGGAAAAAGAACACTAATGAACATATTTCAGATGCAAATGCAGTCCATGAAACTGTGCTACGTGATGACTTTAGGTGCTTTGGTCAGATGATATGATCAATGTCTTGTCAATTTATCACTTTTTCTTTTAAGGAAACAGGGTAAAGTAAGGCAGTATTATGACACTAAGCCTAAATTTTCTGGTTTCAGAGTTTGGCTATTACTTTGTTCCTGGCACTGTGCTATGTGCCAGAATGTGTTCTGAAGAGAATCAAACCATTGACTCTAGAATTCTATTATGAGCCTCAGTCAACTGTGAGGAGAAGCCTATCTTTTAACCTTGTGAGAAGTTCCTAGCAATTTTAACTCAGCAACTGTGAGGAATGGGCCAAGTGAACATCTTGACTACATCGACAAGGCCAGTTATGTACTGAAAGGCCTTGTTGATTCAACAAATAATAAATAAATTTATAAAAAACAAACTGTGAATCCTTTACCACGCAACCCCCTGATTAACAAAACACGTGGAACAGTATAACAAGAACTAGACATTGAGACCACCACGACCCGTCATCCATCTACAACAAGTTTTTCCCAAAAGACTCTGTAGTTTAGTAATCCATTATTAAATCAAATTTTTCACATATATTTATCACGAAATTTTTTTTATGCGTGATCCAATTATATGCTATTTGATTGATATAAATTCATCTTGATTCACACGTCCTGACCATAAGAAAACTTGACTCAGGACTAAATAAAGTTAAAAAAATTGTAAATCTTAAATTTTAACCCAGTGTTAAGTTACTTGATCACAGAGTTTAGTATTAGACCTAGTGTTTATATATGTGTGTCTTTGTATTTAATTACCTGCACACCACATTTCAGTACCCTAGACATTGAACGTAGCTAACATACATAATAGTAGAATAAGTCTGTTTGAGGTCATAGGTGGTAGCAGAAAGGTAATCCTGAAAAACTCACATAAATTTTTAGCTTCAGGGACCTTCACAGCTGACCTCATACAGTACACTAGGTAACATCGCCACCGCACTTAATACCATCAAAACCACCACACCTACACATAAGTGACAGAAACAATACAACATACATCGTGGGAAAAGATAAACGAATAACGCAATTATAAGTAAACTGTAAGCGTTTACAAGAAAGGATGGAAAGAAGGCTGGAAGTAAAGAAAGAAAGAAAGAAAACAGGCAGCCAGCCAGACACAGACAGACTTACATACAGAAAGAACGAAAGAAATTCCATAAAAACTTGATTTATCGTAGCCAGCCGATGGTATCTACTTGATGGACCTGGTCTGAATCTCCAATGTGTGTATGAGTGTCTTCCTTTACTTCTGCCCATTGTTATACGCCCTTATTTATTCTTTCTGTATGTTTATCTGTCTATCTTCCGACTTACATGCACTTACTTAACGTGTTGTTACTTGTTAACGATTAATGAGCCTCGCGCTTCCAACTTTCCTTGTTTACATTTGAACAACGTGTCGGGGGAAAGCAAAGGCGCCGAAGGTAAATATTTAGGAAATTTCTCGCACGCGAGCAGAAGCAGTTCTCTTCTGGAATTCTCAAGGCAGGATAAATTAAGAAAAGTTCACACACACAAAAACACGCTAAAACACATCAAAGACACAAATTAAAAATGGACGTACATGTCTTACATTTTTTAAAAAGCGGCGGTGCGAAAACCTTGGATTGGGGGAGAACTATTTAAGTCCTATGTTCTGGGGTGAGGGGGGAAGGAAGAACTATTTACGTCCTATGTTCTTCGGGTGGAGGAGAACTTTTTAAGTCCTATGTTCCGGGGGGGGGGATTTAGAGGAGAACTGTAGAGCGATATGCAAGTCACTTCAGGAGCTGTAGAGATTTACTTCAGGAGCTGTAGAGATTTACTTCAGGAGCTGTAGAGATTTACTTCAGGAGCTGTAGAGATTTACTTCAGGGCTGTGGAGATTTACTTCAGGGGCTGTGGAGATTTACTTCAGGAGCTGTAGAGATTTACTTCAGGGGCTGTAGAGATTTACCTCATGGGCTGTGGAGATTTACTTCAGGGGCTGTGGAGATTTACCTCAGGGGCTGTGGAGATTTACTTCAGGGGCTGTGGAGATTTACCTCAGGGGCTGTGGAGATTTACTTCAGGGGCTGTGGAGATTTACTTCAGGAGCTGTGGAGGTTTACTTCAGGAGCTGTGGAGATTTACTTCAGGAGCGGTGGAGGTTTACTTCAGGAGCTGTGGAGGTTTACTTCAGGAGCTGTAGAGATTTACATCCGGAGCTGTAGAAATTTACCTCAAGGCTGTGGAGATTTACTTCAGGAGCTGTGGAGGTTTACTTCAGGAGCTGTGGAGATTTACTTCAGGAGCTGTGGAGATTTACTTCAGGGACTCTAGAGATTTACTTCAGGAGCTGTGGAGATTTACTTCAGGAGCTGTGGAGATTTACTTCAGGAGCTGTGGAGATTTACTTCAGGAGCTGTAGAGATTTACTTCAGTAGCTCTAGAGATTTACTTCATGAGCTGTGGAGATTTACTTCAGGAGTGTAGAGATTTACTTCAGGAGCTCGCCAAAGACCCACCACCTAGATACAATCATGTCTGCTTTCAGGTTTCAGAGTTATCTGGAACAAGTGCCGACTGTAAGTAACTTTTAACTCCTTCCTGCAATTTAATCAAAAGAGCGGCGGAAAATTCAAACTGAATTATCCTTTACTAAAGTTAACTTCGCTTCACAGAAAAGATCGCGTACATTGTGCAGTTCAGGATAAAAGTTGAGTTTTTGTTAGCTAGCTCGTGAGTTGTCACTCGGAACGAGAAAACTACCTTGACCACTGGGGATACCGGGCGTTTAAATGCCCGCTGGAGAGACCCTATTTAATTATTTGTGCACAGTTTAATTTCTTATGTGCGCTGATTTCATAACACGTGTGCACAAATAATTAAATTCAAACAAATATGATAATAATATAACAAACACGGTTATCCGTTGAACAATACATACAACTCAGTTTAGTGCATACAAGTTTTTGTCGCTGTATTTTTTAAAATAAAATTTTGTCAAGGCACGCACAATTCAGTCTAGGCACAGTGTCTGTCGGTTATATTAGGGCGCAGAGAGGCGGGACACATTTCTGCCAGTAGCAATAAAACGTGTTGCCGATTTTTTTTTTTAAACAATGCACACACACAAAAACACATTCTCAAGAGAAATCAGAAAAGCCACACGAAATGGCATACTCCTCCCCTGATCTCTTGGGTAGTGAGATCGGATACCTAGCCTTCTCGGATTCATTCATATTCATTCATAACCCTCCACTCCCAAAGGAGCATAGGTCTTCAACAAACACATGCCAAGTCCTCCTGTCACGTGCCATCATCTCAAGTTCTTTCCATGTTCTCCTCATCATTTTCACCTCTGTTTCCAGCTCTCTTCTCCATGTGCTTCTTGGTCTACCTCAAGTTCAACCCTGTTATCATTACCTGCATTTATTCTCATTATTTTTCTCGGATTAGGGCGAAAAAATAGGAGATACCGTGTACAGGATGCGCACGTTATTAATCCCTCTGTCACAGAATGACCTCGAAACTTTTCATTTCTTGTGCCATCCCGTAATTCATTTTGTGCTCTATTTTCTATTTTCCTACCTCGGACAATATTTGGTATTTTCGAGTCACTGTTTACACTTCCTGTAATAATTCGTCATGTCTGTTTACCTGATCATCCCTGCTGAGAGAGTAGACAGGTGATGCAATATTGACCGAGTCATGTCGGTAAAATTCTCGTGCACCAAACATTGGCGCGCCAGATTAACACGTAGATCGCCCCACGAATTGCTTACCGCTGATTTGGCTATTGTGATTTCCTAATTTCTCTCTTGGAGAGAACACGATCCAGATGGTCACATTATGAATGTTTGTTTGCACATGTACAGGGCAGTAAATTATCCAGATGGTGACATATTGTAGACACGCCTCTGAAAGACGGAATGTTGTAATAGCTTCCGGGAAGATATGATCAGTAATGAATTCAGGAAGCTGTGAGTTATAAATGTGATAATCCTAGACGGAAAATCACACTACCGTATATGGAGAGTGACCGTTTGAATTTCATAAACGTATGAGTCGCACAGAAAATTTCATGAGGAAAGTTATAATAACAAGCATTATTGAATACAATTGGCTGGGCAATTCTAGATGTTATAAACAACACTTCTGATTGGGGCTTGGTCAGATTGTAACAACCACGTGCGTGGGACGAAAGTTGCAATATAATCTGACCCTTTCGCTGGTTTAGAGCACTGTGAAATTCACCTCGTCAAGAAGACAGCCAGCTAGCCAGAGTAATGAATAGGATCAGAACTCCATTTATCGGACCGGACTTTGTTTGAGCATCTTGTGGACTTATACCCCAGGAAAACTCTACCTATATTAACACGGAAAGTCGGAACCCTAAGAATCTGAACACAAAGTCAGAGTGGGAGCCTACTGTAAAGTAATACCCCACAGCGCGTGTAAGAGGCATCTTAAACAAGTTGCCTTAACTATTTCCCTGAGACAGGAGTCAGTTTTCCTAAAGAGATTTTAGGGTGAGTTGTACATTTTAAAATTCTATATTTTGCATTTATTAACATGTGAAAATTGCTAATGGATGTCCAAGCCATCTGAGGCTGGACAACCTCAAAATATAGAATGATGGTTTCATGAACCACCACTGCGAGAGCTGGTGACTGCTTTATGCGGGTTTCTCATACAGAACCAAAAGCAGAGGTAGTCCCAATATCCATATGGAGCAGTGAGTGGATGATGATAGAACTGATGTACATACTTATTATATTATTCACCTTTTCAACCAGTGCAAATGTAAAGATATTCAATATAAATGTGATGAATGTTTTCCGCTCACTGGGATTAATATTATGCTCAGAGAGGGTTAAGTTCTGAGGTAGATAGGATGGTCGAATGAAAAAAAAAAGGGGGGGGGGAGAGAACATGATTGTGTGTCAGGAAAATCAAAACTCAGGAGGGTATTTGTTTCTCTTCTTTCATAATACTAGTCGGTGGTACCAGTTGAGTGCACTATCTCCGGAACAAAGTGAGTGGTATAAGTGGCCTGCTGTCAACGCTAGACACCATCATCAGACGGGTCTTGAAGGCGCTGGACCAGCTTCGTGATTATTCCCTGATATTTCTTGGAACGTGTCACAACCTCCAGACTTGACCAGTGACGAGAGTGCATCAGTCCATAACCTGCAAAGAACCAACCATCGGCTGGAGCAGAAACCAACAAACTTACTGGCTAAGTACAAAATTAAAAGCTGATAAGTGAACTTTCAGACAATTCCCTCAATATCCATAACATCACCCTGTGATGATAACCGTTTTTTTTTTTTTTTGTTAAAGAATTATTTATTTTACACTGTTAAATATAATTGATTATTAAATTTGTATATATTTTTTTTCCTCTAACCAGATGCACTCGAGCTTTCCAGCTCTTTTGGCCCAATGACATGTCATTGCGAGGCTGGGGAGTCAGTGGACTTTCCTTCCAACCCGGTCAGGAGCTTCGCTCCTTCCCATCCACACGGGATTTATGTGCAGGAGCCGTTCAGGTTATTCAGTCAAATTTCCGGTCGTAAACATTCTTTCAAACGCTGACGCCCGGGTTTGAACCATGAAAACCTGGTCACCAGTACAACGCCGTAGCCATTACACCAGCGCGGCTCCCTGTTTGTGTATATATATATACATTTATAGTTGATTTAATCATTTTGAGTGTACTGCACCCGTAGGTCTCAGTCACCTTAAATACTCTTAAACAGAGCTACTAAATTAAGATTTCACTGAATTAAATCAGTTGGGGGCTTCAACGAGCTAAATCATACAACATATCTCTTCACAAAAGTTGTTGGGCAGATAACAAGTTAACTGTGCTGACACATTCAGTATTGTTCTTGATTTCTGAATATCTTGTGAACACTCCCTCAAGGCAGAAGCATCATCATCCTTCTATCTGTATCTCTGCCAAGAGTAATCTTGTGCGAAGGTAGATACGTTTGAAGACCCACATCAGATACTCTAGGTTTTGACCATTGCTGGATCATCACTGCTGAGCAAATGGGAGGCAACTCGTGACACCCTCACAGTTGGAAAGCATAAAGAACAGGCCATACGGTCGTTGCCGTGGCAAAATTTAAAATTAGAAAACCTACCCACCACAAACATATTTATAGAATGTGTGATTCCTGTATACACACATTGGGATCCTCGCCAGTGCTACGGAGTTCGCGCACTGTGCTGAGATCCTCCTTGTGTGATTGATGGAAGGAGATCAGAGCACTGATAGAGTTGTCCGTGTGCAGTGAAGATCCTTAAAAGCTAAACGAAACCAAACAACTTCAACAAGGGAAGCTATAAATGCATATTCCTTTTCTAAATATATTTTTTAAAGGAAGTTATGACACATGTATCGAATAGTCAGATGCATTCTGATAAACTATAAGCGTTTTTTCATTTCGTTTTCTTAGCAGCTAATGCGCATGTCACATTCTGCAACGTGCTTGTTACACTAAACATTTTCACTGGCAGATAGCCATGTGCACGTGATGTTGTTCAGCGTCTAAAGCGATTTTTGCGCTTCGCTCATTTGTAAGTGCTCATCCGAACCTGATAACTGTGCATGTCTGTTTTCATACTCCGTGTAATTACGGCTTCAGATATCTGTATACAAGAAAGAACAGTTATAAATAGGGGAGGAATGAAGAATAGGTGGACGTATTTGGAAAGCTGGGATGATAGTCTTTTCGGTGGTTCCAGCTTCTCCCTGAAGAACAGGGATAGGACCCAGTCTACCGGTAGTGTGGTGGGTTTTGATGTTAAAGGAAACGTAGTCAGTATGGGTCTACAGAGTGAGGTCAGCTATGCAAGTCCCTGAGTCTAATAGTTGAAGTTGATGTTCTCGGGGTACCTGACTGCTACCACCCTACGATCTCACTCTGCGATTTATTTTGGGTAACTAGTGTTTGTGATGTTAATTTATATGGCTTGGTGTCTAGGGTAATGGAAATGTAGTGATAATTGCGTGAAACAAATACACATGTAAATTATTAAAATTAAATAAACAAGACTGGGTTTAAAGTTATGATATATATGTATATACAATTTAATTTCCTGTCCCTCACATTTTTTTTAGGACAGGAATGTTTAACTTAAAATGAAAATATGGTTTTATCAAATTAGATACACAAGAAGGACATCTGTCCAATATATTTTAATATGTTAAAGTTTCTAAACTGTTATTCCCTGGAGGAAAAACCCTGGTATACGAAGAGTCAATATTTGGAAAACTGGTTTTCACATCACATCACAAACTGTTACTGAATAGGGTGGAGATTAAATATATTTGAGTCTGCATAAGCCTGCAAGATATAGTCTTATCTTATACTCCTTGTAGACCCTGGATGACTGGTTCGAGAACACTGCACACTTCTTCATAACGCCCTATCTGGGTTGGCCTCTACATCAAATAATGTATTAAAAAGGTTATTCATCTTACCGCAATCAATGAAATAATCACACAATATGTTAAGGTTTAACAGGCTGTCAATGGTCACTTTTGAACAGCTGCTGCTATAGACGCAAAGGCAATTATTTGCTCTGTTTGAAACCTTGCTTGTATGAAAAATCTCTATCAAGTGGCACACTGCATAGCAGAAGCGCTAGTTTTATTCTCCCCTATGTCTATTCTAACATTAACCAATCAGTTTATACTAAGTCCGATTTGACTCTTTTTGAAAATCCCAAACATTTATTTTTGAAAATCCCAAACATTTTTGTACGTCTATCAATAAGTTCGTCCATCTGATTCTAACATTACTGTTTAGACTATGTGTCGCTTGAGGGTGGGCGAAACTTCAAAGTCATACCTCTCCCCTTCCTCCTAGTAGTGTCTAGCAAATGAGGCAAGCCAATGTGACTTGTTTCCAAGCAACGACTAGAAAAATGTTACGTTTAAATTGAGCTGGGATCTCAGTGTGTTCGTATATCTGTTTGTCACATTTTATTTTATGCGATAACTCAGTCACTTTTGACGCTATCTAAAAGATGAAAAGTGATTATTAATCAGGCTAATGTCCTTTATCTATCCAGTAGATTTTCATCTACGTCTTTATCTAAGTTTTCATCGTTGTACTTTTCTCTTTATTTATAAGTCTAGATACGTTTCTATGGGAAATAGTATAGTTTTGAATAAACAACATTATTGCTTTTAATTCCATTCTGTCTTTTCCCTTTTTATTCCTCCTTCTATAGAATGCAGTACATTATTTACGTTTTCTGTCTTTCTTTAGTCCCATCCGCTCTCCCCTGCACTCATGTGTTCGTTAGTTTCAGTTTGCAAATACCCAAGTGGGTTGTAGACTTGTTCCATACTAACCCCCTCTCGCTCTGTCTCCCGTCTTTTTTTTTTTTTTTTTTTTTTTGAAGACGAAACACGTGTTGGCCGACTTGCCCAAAACGGTTTCATGTTATATTTTAAAAATTAGTACGGAGCAACGAAAAAGCCTTTTGTAAGGGGGTGGATACCCTGGCGTGGCGTTAATAGTTTCAAATCGCATGCCTCTCGTTGGCGTTTTTGAAAATGCGACGTTCTTGATAAAACGACGTCTAACGGCAACTGTCGCATGTTGTAACTAATAATAGATTCTAAGAATACGTTAAAAAAAAAAAAATTCAAGGAGTGTCCAATTTTTGCATTAGATTGTATCGTCCTTGACAATTTTCAAATCTTATAGTAGCGGTTATAAACGGTAACTTTACGTCACTAGAATTGGACTTTTGAAAAATATGAGTAGGGTAGGGCAATGGTAGCTATCTTGGCGTATTGGAACAAAGTTCAATTACAGTATTATCATAAAAAAAATTGAGAGGGAGGGTTAAAAACGGTGCATTTTACTACAGGTAGATCACAACGATGATTTGATAGGTCTCTAGGTGACGTAGGAGTGACAAGTCATATATTCAATCGTTACATTTTTTTTATATGGCCTACTCTTTATGCTTTCCAACTGTGAGGAATTAATAACGTGCGCAACCTGCACACGGGACCTCCTATGTTTTCGTCCTTATCCGAGAAAGCTAGGCATCCAATCTCAATACCCAGGAGACCAGGTGGGAGGGGGAGTATGACATCATTAGGAGCACTGGTTCTGAAAACAAATTTCCACCAATTATATTCCCTGTACTGGGAGCGAATCTGGTACCTTTAGAATTAGAGGCGTACGCCAGACTTCTTAGCCACTCCGACACCTGAAGATGTATATAATTCTGGAGGATCTTTTTTTTTTTAATGCAAAAAGTTTCTATTTTTCTACTTTCCACTATACTGTGTATGTGTGTGTGTGTGTGCGCGCGTGTGTTTTGTTTTTGTGCCTTTCGAGGCAAAGTTACTGGGTTACGAGGTTAGAAACCTGATAACGTCACGCCCCAGTCTTCCCAGCTGTAAACATGTACATAACTGTGGTCTTGGATTTAAAAAATATAATCGTAGCGAGGAGGGGAGCTGATCACCTCACCTTATAAACATGAACCTAGTATAGTGAAGTCTCTAACACTTCACTACGGTTCTATGGGAGTTTCTACTATGGGACTACATTTTTTTAACCCTAAACTGCCCCAGTAACATCCCTACCCCAGGGGTTTCCAACCTGAGGTATACATACTCCGAGGGGTTACGAGAAACTTGTCAATGGGGTACGGGGAATATCCAATACCATAATTCCCGCCGTAAGTACGTCGGTCGGTCACTCACATTTTGCACACCATCATTTGCGCACGTTTTCTATTTTCGAGAGAGTACATTAACGTTCAACAACATCGGGGGTTCAACTGTGGTTGAAAGTTAGACAGTAATTGTATTGTTTCCCTTATATGTACTCTCCCGAAAATAGAAAAGCGCGCAAATTAAATAAATCATGATTTTATTTTAATACTATCACAGCTGCAGCCACGTTGCACCAAACAAGGTATTTCAGGTAGAAATGTGAACACTACAGCAAGTGTGAAGTATACGGAGACGATGAAGAGGTATCATCAATGTAGATAGTATTTTCACGGTGATAGACATTAAATATGGAAAGTCAAGATTTTAAAAGATGCACGAAAAATTACGAGACATCTTGTCATAAAAGAAATGTTAGTTATTTAGTCAATTTACGGTCCATTAGATCATTATCACTGCTCCACATGTCATTTAGGTAAGGTTACTCCATGTCTTCATATTTAATACATCCATATAATTTTCACTACAAATATCTAATGACGGTCGCCTGCAATGTAATGACCACAGTAGTGATAGTACCGTCTGTAATACATGTAACCGAAACAATACACTATAATTAAAAACCTGTCAATGCTGACTGGTTATTGCTAGTGTGTTAAATAACTATAGTATCCTATTCAAATATACCGCAAGCATGCAGTGTTCGCGAAAAAAGAGTTATGTATTGGAAAGAGTGCGGAAAGTTCTGTTCTCAATCAAATCCAAAGGAAGAAACAAACGGGAGGTTGAACATGGCATGCGGATATCTCTAAAAAAAACTGCACTAAGAATAACATTGTTGGTTAACAAGAAACATAATTAAGGCCCTCATAACTGTCCTAGATTGTGTTCTTATAAATACTTAACTTCATAAAACTTAAACAAAAATGTTGCGTATCAGGTAAAGTTTTCTTTATGAAAAATTAATTGCTCTGTTTATTTTTCTTCTCTTATAAGGAAGAAAAACAGCATTCTATAACATGAAGAGTATTTTATGCAACTATTCTTTGTCTCTGAAAGTAAGAGAGTTCTTCTGTGTTATATAGAACCAATCCTGACATATGGGCGCGAGTCACAGACAATTAGTAAAGAAGTAGGGAAGGCACTAGAGAGCACAGAGATGTGGTTTTACAGAAAAATGTTAAAAATACCATGGTCAGCCAAACAGAGTTTTTTTTTAATGATGCCTAGATGGCAGGGAGGATAGTGTGATTCGCTTGCATAGCTAAGCGGGGTTGTCGCACGGAAGGTCCTGGGTTCGAGTCCTGGGTAAGCCACTCACGTCTGTTGTTTTTCTGTTGTCTAGTTTTCTATTTCTTTATTTCTTACGAGTGCCTGAAAACATACCTTTATGTTTGTCTAATATTTATTTACTGTTTATAGTTTCCCTTCCTTATGTGTTATAAGAGTACTGACGATGTCATGAAAGATGCCAATGCACAAAGGAAACTTATTTCACAAGTTAGAAAGAAGCAATCCACTTTTTTGAGCATGTTATGAGAAGAGGAAAGCTGAAATATATCGTAACAACAGGTCAGATTGAAGGGAAAAGATATAGAGGAAGACAAAGAGAGCAAATACTGGACAGTTTGACATCGTGGCATGGAAAGAGGTCAACAGCAGAATTGATGAATTGTACTGGATACAGGAAGTTGTGGAGAGACATGATCTCCTACGCCACTAGGCATGGTACTTGAAGAAGATTTTATTTTCTTACGTGCACATGCATGGTAATCTCCAGGTTGTCTTTTCTTTCACACTGGATAGGAAGGTTTACTAAAAGCTAACGGGGCCTAACAGGTTTGGGAACCCATCTGCTCGTTTATATTGTGATCTTTGAAGGGTATGTGGCCATCAGTGCAGATCGTCCTCTTGTAGGAAATCTGCTCCAGTGCACTTCAGGTGCCCTTGTTGCGGTGACCTTGTGTTTCTCAAGCCCCGCCTCCTTTTTTTTCTTTTTTTTTAAAAAATCAGACTATACTGGCCGTGTGTGCTGAAGACTGTGTTTTAGAGGAACGTCTATCGCCAGTTCATGTTTGTACATTTCACAAACATGCATTTTGCTTTCTATAAATTAATAAATAGCTACGCGACAGTGTCCTTCGGAAGGACACTGGGTTCGAGTTTCCGGTAAACCTATCACTTCTGTTGTTTTTCTGCTGTCTAATTTTCTACTTCTTTATTTCTTACGAGTGCCCGGAAACATGCCCTTATGTGTGTTATTTATTTATTGTGTTTTCTATCTGTATTACATAATAAATATAAATATATAAACCCACAGCAGATACTACCGTGTGGGAATGAAATGGGTACAGACTTGACTGCAATAGATGTTTGAGGTAGGGTTCAAAGGTGACAAGATGAATTAATATGAACTACCGTAGTTCATGAAACATGAGTATGAAGGTTGATATTTCCCTTCACCCAGCCTTACCCCTTTGCTCCTCATGAATCATAAACCTTTAACATACGTATCTGTGCTATGTACTTTATGAGGTAGGGGGTAACCAGTTCCCTTGCTGGCAACCCCCTCCTCCCGTAACTCAAGACCACAGTCATGTATCATGTACCCATTTTTACTGCTGTGCACACTGCAGCGTGACGTTACATGTTTTCGAACCCGGTCCCTTTGCGTTCTAACAACTCTACCTGTCAGGCGCTCATCGTAACACATAAAAAAGGGGCAGGATATACGGCACGCGTGCGTTGGTGCGTGCGTACATGGGCTTAAGCTCACACGCATTTCAAGCACGGTTGTGCCTTCACACAATGAATCAGACGTTAATAAACATTCGCAAACAACATTAATAAACATTCACACACAACATTAATAAACATACACAAGCAACATTAATAAACATTCACACAAAAAAACATTAATAAACATTCACAAACAACATTAATAAACATTCACACACAACATTCACAAATAACAGTAATAAACATTCACAAACAACATTAATAAACATTCACAAACAACATTAATAAACATTCACAAACAACATTAATAAACATTCACAAACAACATTCACAAATAACAGTAATAAACATTCACAAACAACATTAATAAACATACACAAGCAACATTAATAAACATTCACAAACAACATTAATAAACATTCACAAACAGCATTAATAAACATTAACAAACAACATTAATAAATATTCACAAACAAACTACAAACACATAACAGGTGGGAAGAAGTGGGTGCATGCGTTACAGTTAATTGTCTCTGTGATAACGGCATCTGTACTTGACACACTTAACTCAGCATGCCTTACACGTTGATACCGGGACTAATGGGGTCTTGTTAATATGATATATCTGAAACAGACTTAACTCCTATATGAACATTAATTTTATTTGACTAATCACCAGTGCATCACCGGGACCCAAAAGGGGAGCAAAGAATAGTAACACTGTAACCTGCCATGCATGTCGTAAATAGCGATTAAGGAATGTTGAGCATGGGCCCGGTTGGGTGCCCCATACTGCAGAAATTGTATAATACAAAAACTTCAACACATCACATGGACAGGTCAACTAAAAGAAATAATTTAATTCAGCCATTCGTGACAGAAGGTGCCCCTTCCCCCTTTTTAGTGAGTGTGTGTGGGGGGGGGGGGGAGAGAACGCGCCCATGAAGCAACCCAGATAAAGCCGCCCATGGTAGGCGCAACAAAATCTTTAAGAACCCAGGTTCTGCAGCCCCAAACTATGTTTACTTATTACTTAAGCGTGTTTCTGCTTCTTCTTTGTTCGCCCTCAGACTTCTACATTAATGACTCTAATAAGGGCAGCAGTCAGCTCAAGGGTTCATACATCTACATTTATGACTCTAATGAGGGCAGTAGTCTGCTCAAGGATCCTAACATCTACAAACAGTTTACATAAGCATGTTTCATTTCAGTCTGTGTCAAACAAGCTTGCGAGGAATGGAAGGGTTGAAATGGTAGGACAAGATCAATAGTGGGGAACTGGGGGAAACAACCAGACAAATATCAGTGGAATAAGAGATGACAAGAACCAGACAAATATCAGTGGAATAAGAGATGACAAACCAACGGGCTGATCACCCGTTTGCCAGTCACTTCGATTACGGAAACAACAGCAAATGGATTGATTTGCCGTTGCCCTAAAGACGCCAATAGGCGTGATGGGAAACAATGGCAAAGAAAACCTATCTGCTGTTGCCCTAAGACGCCACTAGGCGTAATGGCCACTGACTGCTTTGACGGTCGGTGGCTAAGGACGGAAGAAGAAGAGAAGAAGAAGAGATGACAAGAACCAGACAAATATCAGTGGAATAAAAGATGACAAGAACCAGACAAATATCACTGGAATAAAAGATGACAAGAACCAGACACATATCAGTGGAATAAGAGATGACAAGAACCAGACAAATATCAGTGGAATAAGAGATGACAATATCCAGACAAATATCAGTGGAATAAGAGATGACAAGAACCAGACAAATATCAGTGAAATAAGAGATGACAAGAACCAGACAAATATCAGTGGAATAAGAGATGACAAGAACCAGACAAATATCAGTGGAATAAGAGATGACAAGAACCAGACAAATATCAGTGGAATATGAGATGACAAGAACCAGTGGAATAAGAGATGACAAGAACCAGACAAATATCAGTGGAATAAGAGATGACAAGAACCAGACAAATATCAGTGGAATAAGAAATGGCAAGAACCAGACAAATATCAGTGGAATAAGAGATGACAAGAACCAGACAAATATCAGTGGAATAAGAGATGACAACATCCAGAAAAATATCAGTGGAATAAGAGATGACAAGAACCAGACAAATATCAGTGGAATAAGAGATGACAAGAACTAGACAAATATCAGTGGAATAAGAGATGACAAGAACCAGACAAATATCAGTGGAATAAGAGATGACAAGAACCAGACAAATATCAGTGGAATAATAAGAGATGACGAGAGGATGTTGCTGTTAGATATGACTCAAGAAAAACACACAAAGTTAATGGTTTTAAAAGGCAGTCCGTGTTCTGGAGCCCACAGAGTAATAGAAATTGAGACCAAAGCACGCGGAGAAGGGAATTGAGCATTGATATGAAGGGGATATCAAAGATGAGGAAAGATTCTGCAGCACATGACGGCAAGGCTTCGCCTTTATTTGTCGTTGAATATCTAATGCAAAGGAAGATGAAATGAATGAATGGTCTATACAACAGCAGAGTTTATACACAACACAGTAGCGCCCTCTTCTAGTTTCCACTGCTACAGCTTTGAAATTAAACAATACATTACGAAGTACTCCCCCAGACAGAGTAGGAAGAAATCATGGGTACTTTGTACTTGAGTTTCTCTAAAATTCTTACTTTGATTTCCGGGTGGGCAATTTCAATTCACATTTACACCAGCCCAACCGTTTTCCTTTCCTGCGGGCTGCATCACAATCAAGGTCAGCGCCTATCTGGCCAGCAATATTAAATCAATACCTAATCTAATCCAGGAAATGAAAAATATCCCTCTTGATCTCAATATTCACTAGCTGATCATCCAAGACTCGTCATTTCGACTCTTTTTCACTTAGCCCCTGTTTGGAGTTTTTACAACTTTCGCGTTATTGATGCGCGCATACACACACACACACTCCCTCTCTCTCTCTCTCTCTCTCTCTCAAACAAATTAACATGTAAAATGCATGTGAGAATAAATGAATTCAGTATAAAGGATGAGAGAAAGGAAGGGCAGAATATTAGACGGAGCTGCATGCCCAATTCTCATCCGTCTGAAAATAAATCTCTCTCTCTCTCTCTCTCTCTCTCTCTCTCTCTCTCTCTCTCCCACTAGCACACTCGCTGGCTCAGTCACATAAACACGGATTACACCAGAGTCCCTTAGCCTGTCCATTGTGAATGAATTCTAGCACACAACCTAAAATTTAAAATTAACATTGTTAATTATGCGTGTATGCACAATGTTCCTAAATACGGTGTCTCTAGCCTCTAACGGACAATCAGAAGGGGTCCATGAGCAACAAGAAAAAATTTAAGAAGTCCTGGATTCAACGTTTGAACTAATCGTCTTAATTGTAATTCGATGTGTATCGCCTATAGAAGCGATCTTCAACTGGTGTGACGGAAATGTGCCTCTGGAGTATGGGAGAAGGTCGAAAAACGCGAGGAAAACAAAAACTGAGGAATTTTTTAAAAATCATAGTAGTTTTTAAATAAATGACATCTTTTTCAACGATATCTGTTTTGAATAATAACAAATATGAACTTATATTTTAAAAATAAATCTTTTGAAATCTAGTTAAATATTTTTTTTTTAAATAACACACTGTTTAGAATTTTAGCAATTGAACATTTAAACACAATGTTAATTATCGTTTTTTTTTTTAATGACAAAATCTCAGCTTAAAAAAAAAAAACTTGATGGAGTGCCCTGAGTTTTAGATCCTCGTTCAGTGTGCCATGGTGAGTTGACAAAAAAGTAAACATATTCTTATCTATTCCTGTTACCTCGTATGTTATTTCACGTAAACAATTTCTCAACAAGCATATGTAACTCTAAAGCGACAACCAGGTAGATACAGACTTTCATAAATGAATGCGTATGCACAAAAGCAGGATTGAATTGATTATAATCAATTGATAATTATCAAGGTAGTAGAACAGATCGAAGAACTTGACGAATACCAGTGGACTAAGATGAGAGGAGAAGACGCCGGCGATGGATAGGATACACACTGCGAAAAACCAGTTCATAGCATTACAAGGCAGTCTGTGTTCTGGAATTGCCCACTTTGGCAATTCTCTTTGTCTTTTGTCCTAGTAAGTTCAAAACACCCTTCACCTTACTGTAGTCCCCCTCATTTTCTTATACAAAACACCATTTGATCTCTTAATTCTCCCGTCAGATCAAGATTCGTACTGTACTTTCGTGTGCTCTTGTTTGTGGAGGTGAGAAGAAGAGTCTCCGCACAAACAAAGAATGAATAGGCACATTGCACTTTCAGGAAGTATTTAGTAAAAGGTAGCATAACTAACATGAGGTTGCGAATGGGGCTTGCAACCCACTTATCTAAAACAAAAAAATTAATTTTTTTTTTAAATTTTTAAAATTGCTATAAAACCACCGTTACAAGAATACACGACGGCTTTAGCTTTTAAACGACAACTGGCCAGTATTCTGGATATAAATTGTAAATGATAACTGGCCAGCATTCTGGCCATAAATTTTAAACGATAACTGGCCGTAAATTTTAAATGATAACTGGCCAGAATTCAGGCCATACATTTTAAATGATAACTGGTCAGTATTCTAGCCATAGATTTTTAATGGTAACTGGCAAGTATTCTGGCCATAAATTTTAAATGAAAACTGGTCAGTTTTCTAGCCATAAATTTTAAATGATATCTGGCCAGTATTCTAGCCATTGATTTTAAATGGTAACTGGCAAGTATTCTGGCCATACATTTTAAATGGTAACTGGCCAGTATCCAGGGCTGATTTTCCCAGGCGCTTGTGACGGGAAGTCCATTTTCAGGGCCGCTAGATTTGAACTAAATTTTTGTTTTGTCCCTGTTTTAAACTGTATTAATCCTCATGCAGTTTCCTTTACACCAACGTTCAACAACACTACTCTTTTTTTTTTTTTTAAACTTTAAAAGAAGCAATCCTTGAATATGACAACTCAAAATGACAGAAAAGTCACTGCGTCAACCATGGTAAAGTCACCATATCCTTTAAGAGTTAATGCAGGCTTCTGCAAGGGGGTCCAACTACAGTAGTGGTTCCACGTCCCATAAGAAGTGATAAGAGAATAGATACGAATGGTCTGTTGTTTGCTACACCTCCTCTCTAACGCTTCTGGGTAATGTCCCCAGAGGCAAGATTAATCAGTACAATGGTTAGGGCACGAGAAGGTCAAGCTGATAATTAAGAACCTCAAGGAGTTTTGAGGAAAGCTTTAGAGTGAAGACGATGGAAAAGATATAATGTTAGCAGAAGAAGCAGTGATAGAACTTGTGATTGTAACTGTAGTAGTCGTTGCTGTTGTGGTACTTGTTGCTGTAGTAGTTGTTGCTGTTATGGTACTTGTTGCTGTAGTAGTAGTTGTTGTGGCACTTGTTGATGAAGCAGTTGTTGCTGTTGTAGTTTTAGCAGTTGTTGTTGTAGTAATAGATATTGCAGTTGTTGCTGTTGTAGTTTTAGCAGTTGTTGTTGTAGTAATAGATATTGTAGTTGTTGCTGTTGTAGTTTTAGCAGTTGTTGTTGTAGTAATAGATATTGTAGTTGTTGCTATTGTAGTTTTAGCAGTTGTTGTTGTAGTAATAGATATTGTAGTTGTTGCTGTTGTAGTTTTAGCAGTTGTTGTTGTAGTAATAGATATTGTAGTTGTTGCTGTTGTTTTAGCAGTTGTTGTTGTAGTAATAGATATTGTAGTTGCTGCTATTATAATTTTAGCAGTTGTTGTTGTAGTAATAGATATTGTAGTTATTGCTGTTGTAGTTTTAGCAGTTGTTGTTGTAGTAATAGATATTGTAGTTGTTGTTGTTGTAGTTTTAGCAGTTGTTGCTGTTGTAGTAATTGTCGTTGTAGTTTTAGCAGTTGTTGTAGTAATAGATATTCTAGATGTTGTTGTTGTAGTTTTAGTAGTTGTTGTTGTTGTAGCAGTAACTCCGCCTAGGCCGGTCCCAAGCTCGGCTGAAAAAGGAGGAGGGCGACCTGCATGGAGGCCGTAAGGAGGCAGCCCCTCCACCATACAAAAGCACAACAGGCCAATTACCTGTTTGCTTTAAACTTTTAATTATGAGAACTACAAGAGAGAAAACCGGACTGATTCTAAAGACGACGAACTGGAACGGACTACGACTTATGGAACTTGGAACACAAGAAATATAAATGGGAAAGAAGAGGAGCTGGTGGAAGAGATGAGGAAAGCAAAACTAGAAATCCTGGCTATAACGGAAACAAAGAAAAAGGGACAAGGAGTCATGGATCTCGATGGCAACACGCTGCTCTGCAGTGGTGTAACCACGTCTGAAAGAGCTAAAGGGGCGTGGGTTGCATTGTGGCCAAAAACCAAAAAGATAGTATCAAGAGATGGAACTTTGTCTCGGATCGCATTATGGTTATAAAACTAAAAGAAGGAGAAACCATAATCAACCTGGTCATAGTGTATGGGCCAATTGAGGATGAGAGAGCAGAGATCAAGGAGGAATTCTTCGAGCTGCTTCAAAGGACAGTGGATGACTGCCTAGATGAAATTATCATGCTCGGAGATTTCAATGCCAGAGTTGGAAATGACCATGCTAGATGGGGTGGAGTTATCGAAAGATATGGAGAAGATACCCTCAATGACAATGGAATGCGACTCCTTAGATTTTGCAGTGAGAAGAATCTGATCATTACAAATACAAAGTTCCCCCATAAGCGCATCCATGCATATACTAGATGTGAACCAACAAAGAATGAGAAGTCAGTGATCTACTATGCCAGAGTTAGGAGCAGCTCATTCAAATATGTCCGGGATGCTAGAGGTGGTGATCACTAACCGCTTACAATCAAAAGAACAACTGAAAGAGTTGCACAGCCTAGGAACTGCCCAACATCAGGCAAGAAACTAAGTAAACGAACGGGAGGAATCAACATTAAGACCTACAAGCTGAGAGAGCCAGAAATTAAGACCAGATATCAGGGGCTTATTGCTACAGCGGTGAGAAACACAGAAGAACAACCTGATGACTTTGAAACCCTCTGGCTTAAATTCAAGGACACCATAAAGACAGCTGCTGCAGAAAAAAAGGTAAAGGTAAAGGTAAAGGATCCCGTTACACGCCCATTGAGGCATATTGGGAATATGGTCTTCTTCTTCTTCTTCCATCCTTAGCCATCAACCGGCAAAGCAGTATGTGGCCAGTACGCCTAGTGGCGTCTTAGGGAAACAACAAATTGATCCATCTATCGCTGTTTCCACCACGCCTAGTGGCGTCTTTGTGGAACAAAAACAGACCAAACAATCTATCATTGTTTCCGTAATCAGATTGGTTGGCAAGCAGGTGATCAGCCCACTGTGCGAAGTTTTTACGGGATGGGGTAAACAGCCCCATGCCCATACCCTCCTTAGTCGCCTTTTACGACATGCGTGGTAGGGTGCAGTGTTACTATTCTTTGCTCCCCTTTCGGGCCCCGGTAACACACGGGTGAAGGGAATATGGTGTTCGGCCCATATTTTCTTGACCATCGGCACACTAGGGGTGATGTGGTCAGCATCACGCCAGCCGCCTTAACCTTCCCAGAGTTGCTCTGGTACCCAATTGAAGCTGGGTCGACCCAGGTGCCGTTTGCGGCCTAAAAAAATCCCACCTCTTCTGGGGATCGAACCACAGACCACTGAGCTAGGAAGCCAGTGCACTAACCACTATGCTACCGCGGCTCCCTGTGGTGAAGTCCGACTTGGGAACAAGAGAAAGAGGACACCTTGGTGGACAGAGGAAGAAAGAGAAAATAAGAGAGAAGAAAATGGCATGGAAACAATACTTAGGAGCTAAAAACACAGCAGGACAAATAGCGAAATATACAGAATATGTGACACTCAGAACAGAAGCAAAGAACAAGGTGCTAGCAGCAAAACAGAAGTCATGGGAAGAATTTGGAGAAAAGCTAGAAAAAGATGCGCAAGAAAACCAGAAATTGTTCTATAAGACCCTAAAGAACATGAGGAAGGAAAAACAATGCCCTCTCAAATTTATAAAGGACAAGCAAGGCAAATTGCTTACTGCCCCGAAGGAAGTAATGGAAAGATGGAAAGAATATTTCTCAGAACTCCTTGATGGTGAGCAAGGTCAAGCATCAGAAATGATAACCACTAGCACAGAAGAGAAAACCAATGGTGGTGAAGATGACATAAAGATGGAAGAACTGAAGGCAGCACTGGAGAATATCAAGGTGGGCAAAGCAGCAAGGCATGATGGTATAACACCAGAAATGGTTAAGTACATGGGAGCATCAGGCGACCTATTACTCTTAAGGGTCCTACAGGCAGCGTGGTGCAACAAGACCATACCAAAGGATTGGGAGATTGCCATCATAACACCAATTTTCAAAAAGGGTGACAATCGACAATGTGGAAACCATAGAGGCATATCCCTTCTCAGTGTCCCTAGTAAAATCTACTCTAGAATCCTAGAGCAGAGACTCCGACGCCTAGCTGAGCCACAATTGGATGAGGTCCAGTGCGGATTCCGAGCAAACCGAAGTACTCAAGACCTAATCTTCCCACTCAGACAGCTGAGTGAAAAGGCCCTTGAGTATAAGAGTGAGATCCATCTTTGTTTCACAGATCTGGAAAAGGCGTTTGACAGGGTCCCCTGGAACAAACTTTGGGACTTTTTGGCAAGGAAGAACATTCCAGCACCTCTGATTCATGCTATACAGAGCTTCTACAAGTTTTGCAGAAATTATGCGAGGACAGCAAACCATAAGTCAGAAGAGTTCAGGACCACCACTGGTGTAAGACAAGGTGATATCCTGTCACCTTATCTTTTCATACTCCTCATGGACGATGTCATCAAGGCATATAAGGAGAGAACAAGAAAGTATTCAGTGGGGTACTGGAAGATGAGAAAGGTTTGTATTTCAGAACTGGCATTTGCTGATGATGTTGCCCTGATTGCTAAATCAGAGGCACATCTCCAATCCAACCTGCAAGTCTGGAAGGAAGAGCTGGAGAAGAGAGGGATGGTCCTAAGCAGCTCTAAAACAACATCCATGGTGATATCACGAGAAGAAAGAAGACATCAGATTAAGCTGTGAGAACAGGTCCTGGAGCAGGTAAGCTGGGAGAATAGGTCCTGGAGCAGGTCGACCACTTTAAATACCTCTGAGCTATTATAGACCAAAATGGAGGCATCAAAGAAGAGTTGGCCACTCGAAAAGCTGGGAGACTTTTTCTGGACATAAATCGAGCATTCCTCAGTAAGAAAACGAAGATGGCTGTATACCGCTCCACCTAAGTCCCAGTCTTGACATATGGATGCAAGTCATGTGCAATGACTACAAACCACAAAAGCCAGATCCAAACCTGAGAAATGCGGTATCTGAGGAAGGTGGTTGAAGCAACAAGAAGAGACATTTGTTGTAGTAGTAGCAGATGTAGCAGTTGTTGTGGTTGTAGTATTAGTAGTCGAAGTAGTTGTTGTGGTTGTACTAGTTGTTGTTATAGTAGTTGTTGCCGTTGTTGTTGTAGTAATAGATGTTGTAGTAGTTGTGTGATGAGTTATCTCGCAATTCCTGTCTATTTTCTCACCGTTAGAACCGCCCCTCTCTTATCTTTGATTTTTCTCTCCTCCCCTCTTTTTTTTCTAGTCAAGCGCGATGTAGGCTAGCACATATTATGGTCAGAATACTGGCATATATCCGGTACAACCTCATTCATATATCCGGTACAACCTCATTACAAACATATGCCCCCTGTTCGCCGTATCTATGAGCGTTATGACCTTGATGGGACTAAATACCTTTTCAATTAGCCCAAATGTGTTACGGTTGAAGGAATAAATTAGACGAGAACATGAAGGCGCAACCATTGATGCGGAAAAACCGTATCCTTGGCATGACCTGTACTGTTTAGTCACAAACACTTCCTTCGTGGTGGCTGTGGAGATGTGAACCAAACACCTTCACGCATGAAGGACAGAATACGTACCAAACGGATAACTTATGAAGAAGCCAGGAGTTTTAACAAGAGCGGATACAGGAGCAAGTGGGAAGCAGAGCATCCAAGCCACCAAACAAATGATGCATTTTACCAGCTCAGCAGAAGAGAACAAGTGGTAATCTTCAGACTTCGCACAGGCCACAACATATTGGGATACCATCTATTCAACAAGCTAAAGACAGGAAGTACTGGTGTCAGATTGTAAGTGTGTCACCGATAAAATGACTGCTGAACAACTGCTTCAAAGATGCCGAACATGAGGAACAGAGAAAGCGCATATGGCCGTCAACAGTACCAATCCTGGAAAAACTCTATGAAGATACCAATAACCTCAAACTGACAAATGCGTTCTTTGAACATATTCAAGATGACGAGAACACCAAGAAGAAGAGAAAGTACCTAACGGATCCTATGTATTACAGTGATGAAACCCAAATTGGAAATGGCGGATATTCGTGGATAATGAATGTTGGGAGTTAAAAAAATGCAGTTAGTTTCAATGCCCAGAACACCGCTTCGCTACCAAGTCATCTAGACACTCTATGTCACGTGATGAGACTGGCAGGGAAAGGATTGCTAACGAGGCGTGTGCAAAGAGAGAGAGAGAGTTGAGCAGCGTAGGGGGTGGAGAAAAAGGTGGCATTCAGTGACCAGCCGTTTTGGCTGTTGAGATGTGTATATGGGTGTCACGTAAAGAAAGAACCCTGGACATTAACTTCAGATGAATATTGTATGTAAACAACATACACTTGCAAAACCCTAACACGAAACAAAAACGGCTTTCAACAATGAGGCGCAGAAAGTAGTGTAACAACTGTCACATTGTCACAGAACGTCTGGACATGCTCTGTTGAGTGATCTCTCACACCTTCAGCCCTACGGCAGTATCATTTTTCATTTTTCTCAAAAATCGCTTTTATTTGGCATAAATCATGCCTTTTCATTCCTTATTTTGCTCTATGCTGGATCTAATAGGGTGAAGTCTCTAACATTCTACTCCCCTACGGACGTATCTGCTTTACACGCAGAATTATGTACGTTCCGCGAGGTAAAGGGGATAAACGGGTAATTATACCGGTCATACGCTTATCTATTCTATCCGTCTGACCATCTTTTGAAACGCGTCGGTCCAACATTTGACCCCAGGTGAAAAGCTGGTGACAATACGGTCTCACCGATCGACATGAAAAGAACCAAAGATTGTCTGTCTGGGTTGCCGACGTGGGTGTCTGTCTGGCAGATTACACGGAGGGTAGATGCGTTTATC
This sequence comes from Oreohelix idahoensis, assembly GCA_024509875.1. Taxonomy (NCBI): domain Eukaryota; kingdom Metazoa; phylum Mollusca; class Gastropoda; order Stylommatophora; family Oreohelicidae; genus Oreohelix; species Oreohelix idahoensis. Next base: position 72,786 of record JAMPIV010013455.1, read on the forward strand.
GTTTTTTGTGAGACAATCCCTGGTGATTGTTACAGATAATCTTTGTGGGTAGACATCTTTGCGGAAGACATTACGACAGGCAAACATGGTCACCTGTTGTTGTGAGTGGGCGGAAATTTTACCGCATGATTTGAAAGAGGTCACGCGTTGGAATATTAAATTTAATATTTTAAAACACGTGGGGGATATTTTGAAATTAGACACTCCAACCCAGTGCTAAAGAGCTTACGATTGGATTAAAGTAAGAAGCCAGAATAAACTGAGGATCCTATTGGAACATCTGATGGAAGCACCATCTGTGATGTGAACTGAGAACTGCACGTATAATGTAGTGAAATCAGAGACAGAACAGAGAGACTGCAGCGCACGTCATATGAGCGACTCACAGATGCCAGTGAGACATCGGACTTAGAATTCCTATATTATAAGTGATAGATCGAAGTATTTGGGAAACTTAAAACGTTAAAAAGTAAGCCCGCCTTTATAAATACAGAGACTGAAAAACTTAAGGGACCAGGACTTAAAATACTAAGACTGGAAACCTAGGAATTGGATCACCCGTGAGAAACTTTCCCAGACCAAGTGTTTCGCAGATTCACCTGCCATAAAAGGGATTCAAAATTTTCAGACCAAGTGGTTCGACAGCATATAACCTAAATTGCTCGACGAGATTGTGTAATCCCAAAACGTTGGGGTAAGTGTAACAATTATTTTACAAATGTAAATTTGACATACAAGATGACTCCCAGATAGCCTCCATGTGTGTGTGTGTGTGTGTGTGTGTGTGTGTGTGTGTGTGTGTGTGTGTGTGTGTGTGTGTGTGTGTGTGTGTGTGTGTGTATATATATATATATATATATATATATATATATATATATATATATATATATATATATATATATATATATATATATATATATATAATATATATATATATATATATATATATATATATATATATATATATATATATATATATATATAGAAGCACATTAAAAACGCACCACTGTTATATATACTGATGCCGAGAAGCTGGAAAAAAAGTGTGGGTATGGATTTTCCCCGTGTTTGTCATGAGGTAGAGAGCGAACGGCTGCTGGAATGGAAAGTGCATGATTCAACCCACGGGTTTGTGTACAGACTACATGAAAACAATGAAAGTTACACGTGCAACACGATTCCCACCAGCTATAACCCTGAAAATGTGTACGCGTTGTGGCAGTATACTCGGTATAAAAAGGCCGTTGAGACAAAACACCCAGTACATGTGCTTGAAATGAGACAAAACACCCAGTACATGTGCTTGAAATGCCCCGACTATCTGAAAACGACCGCCAACGAGCCATTGGTATGTTGGAGACCGGAATGAGCTCCCGGGCCATTGCCAGAAGGATGAATTGCCCCCACAGCACTATTGTACGTCTCAATGAACGTTACGGAACCACTGGCAGTGCCCGGGATAGACTTCGGAGTGGCCAACCACGAGTTACTACCCATGCGCAAGATCGCCATATTGTGCTGAGTCACCTAAGGAATCGTTCTCTCCCGGCAAGTCAAACAGCAAGAGCAATAGTGGGTAGACGTGGGCAAGTCTCTCGAATGACAGTCATACGACGACTCAGAGATACAGGCCTTACTGCAAGACGACATTATGTTGGGCCAAACTTGACTCACAGACATCGTCAGCAGCGCCTGCAATGGGCAGAGCAACATGTCAGATGGACTAGACTGCAGTGGAATGCTGTCCTATTCACAGACGAGAGCAGATTCAACATATCCTTTGCTGATGGATGTATGCGGATTTGGCGACGGTGTGGACAGCGCTTTGCAGATTGCTGTGTTCGTCAGCACAACCGATTTGAAGGTGGCAGTATTCACATTTGGAGAGGATTCAGTTTTCATCATCGCTTGCCTCTTCACGTCTTCCGTGGAAATGTTAATGCTGTGACATATCGAGATGAGGTTCTGGATGCATTGGTTGCTCCTGCGTTCACAAATTATCCAGACTTACAGCTTCTCCAGCATGATAACGCACGTGCGCACACCGCATGCATTACGCAGCAATATCTACAGCAGCAGAACATTGTGACGATTGATTGGCCTGCCCTATCACCAGACATGTCCCCTACAGAACATCTTTGGGACGAGCTTAGACGCAGAGTCTGTAGGCAAGGTTCTCCAGCTAATCTGCAACAGCTCGAAGCTGCTCTTACACGTGAATGGGACTTGATTCCCCTGAATTTCCTTCAGCGACTTGTGCGTTCCATGCGGAGCCGCTGCCAAGCTTGTTTGCAAGCACACGGTGGACATACCAGATACTGAGGATAGTGTGAATGAATTTTTTTATTGGTTGCATTTTTGGTTTTCTCCCTTGCCTGCACAGAATGCAATGAATTTCATAACAATCAAATGTACAAATTAATGACCAGCATGGATTCATAGGAAAATGAATAAAGATTCCAAATATGTAAACTTGTAAACACTTATATTTACATTTCACACTCTGTTCCTGGATTATACAGGTGGTTGCGTTTTTAATGTGCTTCAGTATATATATATATATATATATATATATATATATATATATATATATATATATATATATATATATATATATATATATATATATATATATATATATATATATATATATATATATATATATATAATCTGTCCGTCTTTACACCTGCATGCCTGTCTTCTATCTATATATCCCGTCCGTTTGAAAATATACCGCCTACTTCCTTCATAACTTTTCCCCATCTCTATATTACTTAGCTAAACAGATCCACTCAATCCCCGTTTTGTTGTGTGTGTTTTTTTTTTAAATTTTGTTTAAGGCTCCAATCGTGTTTACTCTTTCCTATAGATATGCCTCCTTCAACTTTCAGTTCGAACTCACACGGACGTATAACACTAAAGGTGTACGTAGACGGCCAGGGCGATATACTTCAAGATTTCCGATCGAACAACACAGACAAGTTAACCGGATGAATAGCTCGGCAGACGTCCCATCTGAACAATTTACCCGCTTTCTGGCACAGGACCAAGTTGGCATTGATTGGTTCAGCCCCCGCCGAACGCTCGTGCTCATGGCCAGTCTCATCTTCTATGAAATCTGGCCAGTTATCATATGATAGTTTTCACTTCCATTGTGTTTTTGTTTCCTTTTGTGTTTGTGGTGTTGCTGTATGTTTGTATCTTCTTCTTGCTAACACGTATACAATGGTCAGTTTAACAAGAGTAATGATTAAGGCTAGAATTGTAATGATTTATCTTCTTTTCTGCGTAACCAAAAATGTTGCCCAGTTGAATATAAATGTGTTTCATGAAACACTAAGCTGATTTAAGAGCCTTTGTTAAGGCATTATTTTGCATGTTAGGGCATTTTTTAAAATAGATTTTTCGGTCATTTTTTCATTCTACAAACATGTTACGGGCTTTTCACTGATTTAAATGGGTTAGTCTTGTATTATGTTTCGTACAATTATTTGATCATCTGTTCTGTGTTCCACCCGGTATCGATATTGATTACAGCCGTGGATTCTTTTGATACTTCTTTCAAGCAATTGCATTTTAAACGTGCTTTCAATAAAAGTTCATATATATTTGAATGACCGTGTTATATCGTTTCATTTCATATTACCAGTGTGACAGCGTGTGTATTCATTTGAAGGTCAATGGTCTTTCTTCATAAAAACAGTCATAACTGGAACCTTGAATACGTTACTGAAAAAGACCAGTTTTTGAGGACATAATAATTTAATAAAGATTCATTCTTCCATCATGAATCAAAGACACAACTTAATATAGTTTACACCAAGAGCACTGGATACATTATAGCGTAGAGTCTATATATTTCACAGACATTGCATGTCCGATACATTATCGTTATAATTAACGTTCGATTATATTTCCACCAAAACTGTTTGGCATAATTCTTATATTTATACACAATTAAACATTCTGCTAATTCTATTAGATACACTGTCTAATATATTAATTTACTTTGGCATTAAAAGCCAGGCTTAATCAGCCCTACATATTCTAACTGCGTTTCATATTTTAGACTTACGTTAATCATAAATTATTGCAGCTAATATTGCCGTCTTATATTTTAAGTAAGACACAAGGGTCCTTATACATTCTTTATTTCTGCTTTAAATATAACTTACTAGTTATGCACTATCACACTTGAGTGGTTATACCACATCATTAAAACACTTTGGCTAAGTGACCATGCCACATATTTTGAAACACTGCCATTTGGCTTGAAGGCCACACAACGACTCTCTGGTCTTATCCACATATTATTATATCGGGTTAAAAGCTCGAACACAGACGGTTATACACTTGGATAAGTGGCCATGCCACACATTCGAAACACTTTGGATAAGTGGTCATGTCACACATTTGAAAACACGGCCATAAGGCCCGCAGGCCACCCAACGACTCTCGTTACTATGTCTAACGCGTCATGCATCGATATACGCGGTATATTTCATTTATTTATTCAGCCGAGGTGTTTCATGGTGCAACCATCCGAATCGAGCTCAAACCCAGATGCTTGCAAACCATGCAACAATCCTCAACATCATGATCAACAATGATCAATATAACTTGACAGTTTTTAGCTGTACTGCTGTTGGAATAGGTTATGATTGGAATAGGTTATGACTCATGATTGTCTTGCGTTTACAACATGTCCTAGTCATCTGGCTCCATCCCAGGTTGATGAATTACGACATTCTACATCTGCTCCATTGGGAGTTGTTAATACTCGTCCAGATAATCGCAGGTTTAACCACGAGTGTCACACTATTGCGACATGCAAAGAACATAAGAATATGTTCGTGCGTTTAACTCGAACAACACATAATAGTGTCAATGGTTCTCGGGCCCAGTTTCGTCCTGGCCGAGATCATATTCCATCAAATCGCACTGTCGTGGTGCGTAATTTACCTTCTAGTGTTACTTGGTATACACTTAGAAAATTTTTTCAACGTATCGGAGATGTTGAATTTGTTCGTATGTTTACACTTCAACATTCTTCTCACCAACTAGCGTTTGTTCGCTTTTCGATGTATTATGATGCTCGTAAGGCTGTAAAATTCAAAAATGGTTCTCGGTTTGCACATCATTATTTAGACGTGCAAATCGAACGCAATTCTACACCACGCACTTTGTAGTTGCGTTGAACTATTTGTTTTCTTCTGTCTTTGGATGTTTTGTTCTTCTATACATCCATAGTTTAGTGTGCTATTTCTTATATCTCTGTGCACATGATATTTTATTTCAGTAATATCGACATTACTTTCATTTAGGATATTTGCTTTGATTATATCTGTCATCATTAAAACGTGCATTATTTTGTACTGACTTCACTGGTCTCTACATCTTTATTGTTATTGATTTGGGTAACGGTGATTCGTTACTTCTGTGCGCATGGTGCGCCGCCTTCTTGGCGATCGAAAAGATGTCATCACATAGGTCATCTTAGGCTTAATTAACTTCTATCTGCTCCTTTGTCTGGACTGCAAGCTAAAGGTAGTCCAAATAAAATTAAATGGACATCGGATCGCAATGGCGCTTTGGTAAGACTAAAGGATTTATTCTCGTCCCCACCTGTCTTATTGTTGCCAAACCTATTTTGTTGTTACCAAACCTACATATTCCATTTGTAATTCAAACAGATGCGTCAAATTACGGCATCGAGGGCTGTTTGCTACAATGGTACGAGGGGATGCCACATCCGTGGTTTTTTAACCCGCAAGTTGACCCCAGCCGAACAGAAATATGCAACAGGGAAACGGGAGCTACTGGCTGTGGTATGGTGCCTTGAGAAGCTATCAAAGTACTTGATTGGCACCCACTTCTACATCCAGGCAGACGACAGCCCACTTACTTTCATCACATCCATAACGATGCGGAACGCAAGAATTCACCGTTGGTATCTGTTACTCCAAGAGTTCTCGTTTACAATATTGCCAATCTCTGGAACAGACAACAACCTCGCTGATCTTTTATCTCGGAATTATCCCGGACAGGATGGGAATTGACTTTATTTAATTCATTAGTACTACTATATTTAGTATTCTATGACAAACGTTGATATTAATGATGTTAATATAATTAGAATTATTATAGGTTAATATAATATTCAAAGAGTGCGTACGTGTACGTCGTCTCCACCACTCTCACACGTGCCACAATTGTCACGTTTGGGATCGAGGGGGATGATGTTGAGGATTGTTGCATGGTTTGCAAGCATCTGGGTTTGAGCTCGATTCGGATGGTTGCACCATGAAACACCTCGGCTGAATAAATAAATGAAATATACCGCGTATATCAATGCATGACGCGTTAGACATAGTAACGAGAGTCGTTGTGTGGCCTGCGGGCCTTATGGTCATGTTTTCAAATGTGTGGACTAAGCTAGTACGGGTACTGTAGCATATGTTAAGAAAAGGGCCCTATATTTTAAAAAAAACAATAAAACAACACAAATATATCATCTCGTTGTCGTGGGCGAGTCCATTGCCTCCTGGCATGGTCAACTTCCATAGGCTCATGCTCATCATAGTCCCTATTTTCTGGTCGGGGTTCCCTACCTGCTCTTTGTTGGAACCTTCGGTGAAGATTTTCCTCCTGTATTGCTGCTTGGATTGTTTCAGCAATGGTCTTGGTGTCTTTTCTAATGATATGCCTTCTGATATTTTCTGCCCTAAGGCCATCGGCAAATATCCCCACTAACTGTATTTCTACCTCAGGTGTGGTAGGGATTTCTCCACAAAACGCCTCTTCTGCCATATTGAGGAATCTATCTCCAAAGAGTTGTACTGATTCGTCCCTTTCCTGTTTCATGCTTCTAAGGACTGACCAAGCATGCATTTTGTCTATTATTTCCCCATATCTCTGGGTGAACTCTTTTTTTAGGGACTCGTAGGTCTCTGTGGGGTACTGCTGGGACCTCCTTCTTAAAAAATCATTTACAAACGAATCAGAGCTCAACAGAGCGATTTTCTTTTTCTCTTCATCATTTGTTGTTTCTGCTATTGCCGCAAATTTTTCTATGTCGGCCAACCATCTCCTGAATTTCTTCTTATCTCCCTCGAATGGTTGTACTATGGACCTAACTTGGGATAATTTTGCATAATTGCTATTCTTTTCTAAGTTCTCAGTAAAGCGCTGTAGCGCTATCAATGTGGGTTCCTCCATATTTGGATTGACTGGGGGCTTCAACGGTTGTGCATTTACAGGTTGGTTCTGTGGTTGTTGTTGTTGTTGGTCCACACCAAGCTGTTGAAAATTATGTAGTAAATTTTCCATGGTCTGTGATCTCTAGTTATTCGCTTTATCAAAGAGAAGTGGTCACGGGTACCACTTTGAGATGTGTTTTCCTGCTCAATACCTTTTTTAATGAGGACTGATCACGGGCACCAAGTTGAGATGTGTGGCCGGGTAGGGTAGTGGGGGTTGCTGTTTAAATCGAGAGTATTAGATTTTGATGACTAGCTAGCCTGCTAGAGGTGATGATTTCTCTCTACAGTCTTACAGGAATTAACCAGGTTCGGGGACAATCCTCTATGATGTTGTATTTTTAGAGCAGATGGTTTTTTATTTGTTTTGTACCTGCAGCGATTAGCTTTGGTATGATACCTTAATAATTTGTAGATTGGTCAACTGCAAGTATATGATTCGTCAACAGCATTTGTGTTCAATGAAACAAACGTTTATTCAATTTTCAACAAGAACTGGGTTAAGTCAAATGGTAACCAAACCAAGATTTGCATAACAGCATGTCGACATTTATAAACCAGCATAAAAGGTCAATATATTATTTCTAGGATGCAACATTCCTTTTTCCCAACATCAGGATCTTCCTTTGTAAGCATATCTGTCAATTATATGCTTAGTTTTTTCATTGTTTGTTGCACCTCTTCGAACATAGCCCTACTTGGGTTATAACCGTCAGCTCTATCTGTTTAAGTAATGTTATGTTTTCGTACTTACAAAGTTTTGGAATTCACAAACACTTCCAACAATTAATTAAATATACACAACTGTGTCTGAAGTTGATGTCCTCAACTGGAATTTACACTGAGCAGACAAGGCATGTCCTTGCTATCACGCTCTCAGTTCAATACTGCCTAAAACATGGCTTCGTCTCCCGTTCATTTCGGGGAAAAGGAAGGACTGAGCCTAACCATTGGTTAGAAATCACGTGACTAACCCAACTCTGCAAGCTAAGCTTAGCCTCATTAATGCGTGGCGTTTCGAAGCTAAACTGGCCTAATTAAACATCTGCGTTAAGATTTTTTTATCTTCTGTTTCTATAAAAATTTATTTTATGTTAATATAGTCTATATCTGAAGACTCACGGTATACGCGGTTACAGTTTCCCCAGTCGGCTATAAACCCTGGACACTCGAGGCTCTTATTTCCGACCCTGCTTCCCACAGTCTCCTAGTCCTAGGGCGTTGCTCAAAACAGATGCAAGTGGTGACAGAAATATTTTTAAAAACATACATAAGACATACAATGTGCCATACTGTTTGAGTGCACGAGTTTCTCAAAGCCGATGACACACACACACAAAAAAGAAAGGCCACAGTAACAGAAGACATAAAACACCAGTGTCATGTGCCTTTATGTTTTATTCAGAAGTACTTACCGGAAAAGCGTAAATTCTTTTAATGTACCGGAAATGCAAAGAACAGCAATGTCATTTCAAACGGCGGCAGGTATTAAAAATAAAGACAAAGAAAGAAACAGAGATATGGAAACAATTAAAACTTAATAAAAATCCACGGAGGGTTTCATTCGTGTATGTATATATATATATATATATATATATATATCTATATATATATATATATATATATATATATATATATATTATATATATGTATATATATATATATATATATATATATATATATATATATATATATATATTGGGAGCCGCGCTGGTGTAATGGCTACAACGTTGTACTGGCGACCAGGTTTTCAAGGTTCAAGCCCGGGCGTCAGCGTTTGAAGGAATGTTTACGACCGGGAATTTGACTGAATAACCTGAACGGCTCTTGCACATAAACCCCCTTGGATGGGAAGGAGCAAAGCTCCTGACCGGGTTGGAAGGAAAGTCCACTGACTCCCCCAGCCTCGCATTGACATGTCATTGGGCCAAAAGGGCTGGAAAGCTCGAGTGCCGCTGGTTAGAAAAAAAAAATATATATATATAGTGAGAGAGAACATCGCACCTAGTGCGATCGGCTGCTTCATCCTTCCAGGTTGCTGGATTTATGTCAAGTGCCCTCATGTCTCTCTTGCACACACCTTTGAACCTCAGCTGCGCCCGCCCTACTGTTCTTTTGCCATCTGCCAGTTGTCCGTAGAAGATATCTTTCCGGATGCGACAATCTTTTATATACATGTGTATATGTGTGTGTGTGTGTGTGTGTGTGCGCGCGCGTGCGCGTGCGCGTATGTAACGTATGAAGAGGCCAAACGTGTTATCAAGCGCAGATACATGAGCAAGCGAGAAGAAGAGCACCCAGGTCACCAAAATAATGATGCATATTACCAGCTGAGCAGAAGTGAACAAATGGTACTCTTCAGACTCTGCACAGGTCACACCAGATTGTGATATCATCTATTCATCAAGGTAAACATAAGAACTACTGATGAGTGTAACTGTGTCACCGATAAAATGACTGAACATCTGCTTCAAAGGTGCCCAACATATGAGGAACAGAGAAAGCGCATAAGGCCATTACCAGTACCATTCCTGGAAAAACTCTACGGAGATATCATCAGCCTCCAGCTGACCACTGCTTTCTTTGAACATGTTCAAGCGGACGTCCGAGGGTGAACGAAGAAGAAGATATATTTAAATATACATACACCCACACGTGTGCGGAATTTTTTTTAAATCATGTAACCATGTACCTTTTTGTTAGGAATGTGTAGCCATGTCTAACTGAAATCGACTATAGCCACAACTTGCGGCAAATTCAATGTGAAGCTTCACAATTTTAAATCAGAAGGTTTTTTCAACAACATTAATCACTCAGGGCCGCAGATAAAGGCAACGCCAGCTTTAGATCGAGAAGTTTGAGAGTTTGACATTTACAGCTTCATTACATTTCTGGAAGTAAGGTAATCAATTCAGTAATGATGTCTGTAAGATATTTCATGCATTATTAACGCAATGACGTGATGATTAAATGTGCGTCGTGAAAGAAAAAAAAAAACACACAAAACCATTAAGGAATTGGAATGACTATATAAAGCTGTCCTGAAATGGGAATAAAAAAACCATGAACTATGACCATATATCCGACTTAAACGTACACATATGAACGATAAGGTATGGCCATTTACATTTCCTGTAATATGAGTCACAGAAACCATAAAGTGTTTATCTTTTTCCTCGAATGTAATTATTGGAACAAGCTGTAAAAGATCGTCATTGATAAAACGCCCATGTGCTAGTCTGGCGGTTGATGACGCAAAATCGGACATTATTTCAATGCGCACGATGCCGATCAATCAAATTAATTCATAGCGTTTGCTGAAATAAAAATTATTTCCTGGAAAGTTTTGTATACAAGCCATGGTTATCCAAATACATTTCTGAAGATTTATTAACTGCATTCATACTAGGAAAAAACGAACACTTTCTGAAACGGTGTGACCCCAGTTAACAAATGATTCACGTAACGTATCCTGCACCACGAGTAAGAATACGCGCTAACCAGGAAAGACGCTTACTCATCATTGATATTTATCTAAAACTGTTTTCTCTGCCTCTAACAGTTCCCAGCTAAGTGTCTGATACCATATGTAATATGACCTGACAACAATCATCAGAGTTTATATCTTACCAAACAGGTTTTTTATATCAACCATCTCTAGTTATTAATTTCAATTCATTAATTAATAACAATACTGCCCCAGTAGTTTCCTCGGGCGACAAAGAAATAATGATGACACTCACCATACGCCTCCACTCCCCCACCACGCAAACACTACAGACACCCGTGTTCCCAACCAGGTAAT
>JAMPIV010013456.1:0-106427 GCA_024509875.1 Oreohelix idahoensis
TAAGATCATAGCCTCTCCAAAACGTGCTGTCTCCCAGGATGATTTATCAATTCGGTAGTTTCACCTCTTTCCGTGTCCACACGTGTATTGGTTTAACGAAATATCTTGCTAACGCGAAGAATAACCTTTGTTTGCCGTCCAAAGAATTCCTGTGGGTTTTGATTTGTCTTATCTCTTCTCCTTTCCACTACCTATGGAGCTTCGAACAACCACTGTCACTGGTTCCTTTGTAAGAAGCGTACATTAATTCATTTGTCCACAATTATGGTTATGTGTCAACCACTTCTCTATTCTCGGTGTCTCATTGCCACTACGGCAGTTAATCAGTTACCTATTGTTTTGTGAGTAACTGATAACTTTAAAATTTCCGTTTCGCGCACCCTTTCCTTTCTCTGCTAAGTGAGCTAGACACTTTTGTAGTCTCACATATTCTTATACTCCTCTCACTGATAAAGTCGTCATGTCTGTTTTAGTCTGTTTAGTTATCCGCTATTCTCCCTGCTTCGCAAGGAACTGCGTCTGATCGATAATAATAATTAATCGACAACCCTGTTGGTTAATCTCGGGAGGGCCGACATCAGAGTACAGAGTAAACACTAAAATCGCCCAGCGTAATGATTGATAAGTTTAATCGATAGGTAAGGCCAGTGTCAGGCTCACGTTGAGTCTTTGCCAAGATGGTGATTTAAAGAGACGGATTTTGTGTAGGGCTCAATCGACAGATAATGAGATTACTTGTCTGTGCGACAAATTTTGGACAGACATGCATGACATTATCGTTTCCTGAACACCTTCTGGAAAAAGCAGGAAATTAAGATGATACATCTGACAACATTATTGTCGAATGAGTTTACGGATGTGTTTGCAAGTTTGCATACAAAGCATCGGATGTTTTATTTCCATGTGTGGGATAGGTGATCTTTTACATCACCCACATTATTTCGGGCGGAAATAAATTTGAAAAATTACCCCCCACACTTGAACATACTGCATGTTTTTGATGAAACGATTGGAGCTTTCTTAGCTATCGTAACAAAACAAATGTGGGGACACAGGCAGGAAGGGCAACTACTGCAAAGTCAGGAGAGAGGCAAAAATTCTGTGACATCAATTCGTTTTTCTATTGGAGCTATGGTTTTTCTGTAGCAATATATTTAAATATAATGAGGTTGTGTCAGCCTCATCTACAACCTCAAAATTAGTCGGCTTTTACAACGATGCTTAATGAGTGCCATAGTACTATTCTTTCTTTTTGTCTCTTTATAACTGATCGGAGTGGCTAAAAGGTATGGGCGTTCACCTCGAATTCTAGAGGTAGAGGGTTCGATTCACCAATGAGGGAATATAATTTATGAAAATGTATTTCAGAACTAGTTCTCCTAATGATGTCATAGTCCCCCCCAGTCTCCTGGGTAGTAAGATCAGATGCTCAACCTTCTCGGATAAATGCGAAATAATAGGTACCGTGTGTAAGTTTGCGCACGGTAAAAGTCCCACGGCAGTTAAAGATCGTATAGAGTATTATTTTATTAGAGTATGCTGTATGGCGCTCTGCTGTGTGGCAAAATTTAAACATGTAGAAACCCACCCACACACAAAAATATTTTATAGAATGTGTGATACCTGTATACACACTTTGGGATATTCTCGCCAGTGCAACGGAGTTCGTGCACAGTTAGTTCAGGAGTTTGAGCCATGTTAGTCCCCACTGTGCTGAGATCCTCCGTGTGTGATCTAAGGGAGGAGATCGGAGCATTGATGGAGTTGTCCGTGTGCAATGAATATAGTCCTTAAAACCAAACCAAACCAAACATTCAAATCCCCCCCCCCCCATCTGGGCTTCCCGGTCCACTTTCGGTTAATCTCCTTCAACAATATTTTGTATTGCTCTCATTATAGAGCATGAAGTCAAGACTGCACTTGTTCCCCTTACAGGAAGCCTGAGTCAAGCAGTCACGCGCTCAAGTAGCGGTGGTTTCTGGGGCAATTTAATTGACCTGATCAGTTTTGCCTCATGTATAACTTCATATTAGTGGGCCGAATACGACACGCTTGAAGATATATATGTTCTAATTGACCTGATCAGTTTGCCAGCCTCATGCACAACTTCATATTAGTACCCGAATACGACATGCTTGAAGATTGTCGTAAATACAATCTGTATGTACAACACACACCACACAATGGTCTCGCAAAATTCCCCCCAGTTGTAAGAACTAGTGACCACCTTTATAAGAATGAAATAACACAAGAATAACATAAGGAAGTTGTGTGGAGTCATTGTTGTTCGCGCCGCCAGAAATACTAGCTTTTATAACTCGGTATCTAAAGGGTTAACGCATAAAAACGATCGTTAGACTAAATGCCAATATGACGTCACAGACTTGCACGCCTTAACCGAAACATACGAGGAAGGTTAGAGATATTTGCATATTGGGTCAAACGTTTGAACGTGTACTACCGCATTGTTGTGGGTTTGTTAGAAAAAGTGAGAGAGAGGGGGAAATAGTACGGAGTCCTTTTTAAACTAGCGTCTGCATTTTCGAAACTGAAACTAACTGAAATTAATAGACAGAAGTGTGAAACCTTATGTATTTGATAACAGACGGTAGACGAAGTAAATATTATCATTCTGTATTGAAATGACTTAGAGAATACTGGCGATATGGTAGAATGAAGACATATATAGACGTGTATAGGGCTTCTTTGCTGATGCTGGCCATATTAAGGGGTGTCTCCTGATTTGAAAATTATTAGGTTAACTTTTCAAAAAAGACGTGTAGGAGCGGAAGTCCCCTGATTGGTTGCTTAGAATAACTAAGGAATATGAATAAATACACTGAGGCCCAAGCTTTCCTTGCCACTTGCAAATAAAATATTCACTTGTGTAGTTATTGACGAATTCAGACAAGTTGTGCTCATATGCCTTCGCAGTTCTGATGTCAGCGGGCGATCTCTGTGACCATTTATAGCCTGTATTTAACTTATATAGTGAGATATTTCAATATTACGGTAAGAAGCAACATTTATATAATTATTATTGTATTTGAAAATGTGTTTGCATTATTGATTATGTATGAATATTTGAAGGGTAGAGTCCCTGTCGTACAAGTGCCGCTTCAACATGTTATGTAAAATCATTAAATGGGGTTAGATAATCTTATAGCTTCATGTAAAAGCCCTACAGCTTTATTTGTACTTTCGGAGATAAAAGAAAATATATAAAGAGGGAAGCCAACATCAAACTTTGTGTTGTTTCACCGAGTTGCTAAGAAAGATATTGTCCTTTGTAGAAAAGCCAGACAGGCTTTCTGACATTGTGGGGAAAGAACTTAATAAAATCTCTACAGTTTTACTTAAAAGGTTGGGATAAAAGAAGTTAATAAGGGAAAAGAAATTACTGAATAATGTTTGAGTTATAGCCAGAAAATCACTGGACAACTTTATAAATTACAGGTTATTACCTGAATGTATTTACGTAATTATAATATTGTCTTATGGCTAGGAAGTTGTTCAACATATGGTTGAGATACTTGATGATGAATAAAGCACTTTAACAGATGGGAAAAATCACTATGTGTGTATAATTTTCTGATTAGGATCATTTAATATGTATAAACCTTGTTATGAGTGGAGATAGGTCAGACTAGTATTTTGAGGGAAATGAATCTTTTCCTTCACAGGGTTTCTGTAATAACCTGAAGTGAGCCAGTCACGTGTATGTTCGAGAAAAGTACCAGTTTGAGGCCATATGTCTGATTGCCTTGCAGTATCCAACATCAACAGCTGTACCTTGCTGTGAGAGTGCAGATTCAGGTGCAGGACATCGCAGAATTTTCGACAACTATATAAAAGCTAAGCCCTGTGTAATGGGGCCTTGTTAATTCACAACCTGATCCTCCACGAATATCCTATTAAACAGATTCCTAAATATGATGACAGTATTAATCCCACAAATCTGTGCTTATTCTTAGAGGAAATACTTCACTAAAGAACTTTTCCAGCCATAAAATCTTCATGATCAAGATATAAAAGACTCACTCAATTATACTTAATACATTGTGAAAAATTTTATCAGACCAAAATTTAATAGTGAGTTGTTAAATTACTTACTTACTTAGTCGTTCCCCTTCTACCGTGAGGTACTTGTTAAGTAACTTTAAAGTGTGGTTGTCGTTATTTTATTCACATACATTGCATATACCCTAGACATCTAGCTACACAACATCCATACATCAATACATATAATTGGGAAACTATACATAGCAGGTTGGGGTCATTGGTGGAAGCAAGACAGGTTCCCTGACATTATATTCAGAATTTATACTTCCTCAGGGGCTTGCATAGCTGACTTCACATCAGCTACACATAATATATACTAAATTAATATCAACCCACCACAAAGATATATTTGTTCTAATTGACCTGATCAGTTTGCCAGCCTCATGCACAACTTAATATTAGTCGCTGAATACGACATGCTTGAAGAAATATTTGCTCTAATTGACTGTCTTGTCAGAGACTCACAGGAAACTACACGGGGTAGTTCCAAACAAGTTGTTTTTGGTCGGCCTCTCTTTTGCTTTCCTTTGGGGACCATAGCATAGCTGTGCTTGTAATGGCGTTAGGGTCACTTCTGAGGACGTGGCCAACCCAATTCCAGCGTCTGCCCGATATGATGGTGTGCATGTCCTCTTGGTTAACTAGTGCCGAAAAAATAACAATCTTTCAAGTAAAATTGCGTTTGATTATTCTGGCTTTCGCAAAGATCTTCACTTTCCTTTGCCGCCTCCTAGTATGAGTGTCATGATGTGATTGAAATGTCTGACACTTTCGTCTGAGCAATCTGCCTTGTTTTTATTTCTATTTCTTGCCTACGCCCATTTTTCTGACTTACAGCTTGTAATAGCTCTAATTATGCCGTTAGTCCCGTCAATCTTGCATGGGCCAGGTTACGTCCACCCCCTTTCTATGTGGAATAGCGGAATTTTTGCCAAAAGTCCTTTATTTAGCGATTCTTGGGGAACGGCAAGTACCCTGTCCCTTTGATTTATGGGGGACACTGCGAATTCTCTGCCCTTTATTTTGTACCTACCTTTGTTTCATCCAGAACGCATGACGCGGGTAGAACGAAAAAGTGTTGCTAATGTTACGTCGCTTTCCCTGTCTCTCGACGCGGTTGGGGAATCTTTCCCGTTGGGTCTTGCGTCTGTTTTGCTTCATCTTAAGCGGGCTGAATACTCATGCTGCACATCTAAGACTTTTCTTGCTTTTTCAGCCTGATGTCTTTATACTCAGTACCATTTGTCTCTAGAGGTATCCTTGCCACCTAGCAAAGTGCTTATCAGTTGAAAGCTAATAACAGTTTTGTGTGGACTTTGATTCTTAATTTTGGTAAGCACATTTTCTTAGTTAATTTATTGAGATTTTTCCTTTTTTTTTGAGCTTAATCAAAAAGAGTCGAGATTCCGTGTTACTTTATTTCCTCTTTAATATACATAATTGTTCAAGTAAGGTACTTTTGCGTGTGACCGGGAGTTCTGATCCTTTTCATTAAGCGCGCTACCAATTTAAAATACGCTAAGAGTTACGCCTAGAATGGATTTTTCGTGAGACTGAAGTGTGAGCTGGTGTATATTTTATTTAACCAAAGTTTGCCACTTGGTCGGGTGTATTATATGTTCTGTAAAGAGTTTTTTTATGGGATAAACAATGAGGATCAGAGAAACGCTACTTTTGTAAACTCATTCAATGTTAATCCTGATTTTGGGTAAAACTCAATTCCCATTTGGTATTATTCCTAGTTTATATTTACCTTGTTGGATACTTAACGTTTTTTTTCTCCTTTTACCACAGTGGGTAGGGACAGGAGGGGGTGTGAATAGTTTAGCCTTTAGACGCCACGGGGGAAATCTTAGCGCGGCTTGGAGAGCGATTCACGCAGTGCTAGATTTACCTGTGTGAATGGTTAGGAAGCAGAGCAGGGGGAGTACGGGGGTATATATACCTCTGTATTTCTTTGTGTTGGTGTGGCAGAAAAAGAAAGTCTCCATTTACCTATTCCCATTAACTTTGATGTCTGAATGTTTAATTTTGCTTCATTGGCCTGTCCAAACTCATTAAAGGTGTTTAAAACATTTTTAATTGGATGAAATTTTGGTTGGGAAAAGTACGGTGTTATCAGCGTAGGCTGCTAATTTTCTTTGACCTTCTCCCGGAATGAAACCCCCGTGATATTTGTGTCTTTTCTAATTTTCTCTATCACGGGGTCTATTGAAAGTACATATAACAAGGGTGAGAGTGGACACCCTTGTCTAACAGACCTAGTTAAAATAAATGGTTCTGTAATTGTATGATTTATTAAGACCCTACTTTCCAGTTGTTTGTATAACATTTCTATCCATTTCCTAAAGCATGTCCCTACAATACAGGCTAACAGATTTTTGTGTAAAAAAAGAATGCGATACTCTATCAAAAGCTTTTTCTTGGTCTAACGATAAAATAGCGGCCTCGTACTGCTTGTCAGATGCGTAATTAATCATATCCCTAAAAAATGCCGTATAACATGGGGACACGAAAGGCTTATTCGTTCAGACGGGGTAAGAAAAGGAGGGAAGAGAAAAATGATGCCGTCTGCAAACGGGGTTTGAATCTAAGCCTAGCATACGCGCGAACTTGTAGTTAGTTGTTTGAAATACGACGAAAGTTAAAAAATGTTCGTCAATTGGGTCACGAAAACAGGCTTAGCTCTTATTGAGAATGACGTAATTCCCAACGTAATACGGACGATTCTCGTAATTAGTTTGAAAATAGTGGTAAAAGAAGTGAACGAGTGGTAGATTATAGATTTCAAGACTAACATGGAAAAAAATATGGAATTCCTTATTAATAGGTTTAGAATCACAAATGTTAGCTAGTTTAAGAGCTTATCTTTTCCTGATAAATAATATGCTTTCAAATAAAAGGACGGACATATAACTCGGAAGTTATTGACAAAAGACTGATTTGTTCGGTGCAGACTAGCAGACAGATGTTCGTTTTGCAGTCACTAGCGGTTACATTTTGACGCGTCCTTGAGTAAAAGCAGGAAAAGGGTCATGTGTTCTGCAGGAAAAGGGGTAGACACAGGGTAGAAATTATGGGATAGCTCAAACTGAATATTGTGTTTTTTTTAGTGTTGGGCCAAAACCAAGTCCATTTTGGGGAATGCCAAGTTCGGACAGACCGACCGACAGAAATACACTACACATTGGACCAAATTTGGACCTTAGTGTACAATTTTGAATTTACAAAGCTTGGCTTTCCTATCTGATTGGTCAACACAGTTAAGATTATTAGAAAATTGGACGGCTCGTTGCCATTTTGTTTAAGACTGTCCATAGAAGCAGATCGTTGATGCTGTGAAGTGTGACGTCCACTGAATATAAATAAATAATATAAGGAATACGGACGCCATAGTCCAGCCAGCAGCTCAGCTGAGTTTGTGCTATTTCAACGTACCTGTGTGTTTTCTTTTGAATTGTGGTAAGACAGAAATTATTAACCTTTTTATTTAACAATTCTGAGTGAGTGATACTGCCATATATAATGAAAAATGATTACGACAAGTGAGTACTTATTCTAGGTCCCCAGCTAACTGTTACAGGGCCTAGAGGTTGAATTATAATATGATAAACTATCAGAAATGTAGAATACAGATGTTTCTTTTCAGGTGGTCAGGTGGAAACATATCACCCACCTTATTATATGGAAAGAAGAGATTAATGATAATATTTCAGATGCAGTGCAGGCCTTAGAGGAGAGGAATGTGAAACTAGTGTTACTTGATAACAGCATTAATGTAGATGTGCAGGGTCGGTCAGAGAGTTCTGACCCTGTCTATTATTTCAATGTATTAATGCTTGTAAACATGGTGGATTAGGTATTATGTTAAGACCTAGCCTAATTTTGTGGTTTCAGAGTTTTTTTGTCTGGCACTGTGCTAGTGCCAGATATTCTGAAGAGTACAACACTGTATGAAACGAGATGCCTACCATACTACCTCAGCGCATGTGAGGAGTGGGCCTAAGTAACAACTATCTTCAATCGTCACAGGCCAGATAAGTGTTATAGAACTGGCCTGCTGAGATTCATCAACGAGTACTAAATAATATAAACTCCATTGTGTAACTAATAAACTTTTCCACCATCAATCCTGTTAAGAGCAAATGAACACTGTTAAATAAAGGACTGGGTATGATGAAAATACTCCGACCCGACAAGAAGAACAACAACAAGAACAACAGAACAAAAAGAAGAACAAGAACAAAAAGACAAAGAACTCCAAGAAGAAGAATAACAACAACCACAAGAAGAACTACAACAACAGAACAATAAGAAGAAGAACAACAACAAGAACAACAACAAGAACAACAGAACAAAAAGAAGAACAAGAACAAAAAGACAAAGAACTCCAAGAAGAAGAACAACAACAACCACAAGAAGAACTACAATAATAGGAAGAAGAACACTACAAGAACAACAGAACAATAAGAATATCAAGAACAAAAAGAAAAAGAACACCAAGAAGAACAAGAAGATTAGGAGGAGGAAGAAGTAGAATTCTACCAGATTCTATGTGTCTTCAACAAAGAATACTGCCAACAAACAAATAATTAAAGTAAAGCTGGACAAAGTTTAAAACAACAGCAAAATAAGGTAATAGATTATTATCTTATAAGCGAATGATCTTTGCATGCGATTCTTCGTCCGTCATAGCGATTATTTCAGAGTTACTTCTGCATCAACAAGAGATTTAAAAATTTGTGTGCGTCTCTTAAAATTCCAGCGAAGCTTATCTCCGTTATTAAATTCTTTAAGTCAGCCAAGATATGTATTTCGCAACACACAGATTTAGGTTCTTAACAGGGTAACAATTTGTCCAACCCAAAGCGAACTGGCCGTAAGTCCCAGATTTGGCCTTCAACGGGGTAATTTGGTTAATAACTGCGACTCTTACTTATTTTCAGTGAAAAATGTCTGTCTCGACTGTGAACCTAATCTTAGAAGGATGAATAGAAAACCAAACATAAAAATGAAAAACTGAAAACTAAACAACAGAAAATCTAATGGTAAATAATTGACTGTCACTGAGAAGGCGTATTGTTTGTTATAGTGCGTCTGAAATATTTGAATGTGCGTTTGTTATTAAAATGTACCTAATCTTTGAAAGTGTCTTTCGAAATATATTAGTCATATTGCGTCTGCCATTGGCGGCGCATCTCTGTATTTCATGTTGTTTCAAACACGCACAAAATCAGGAAGTACACGACTTAAGCGTACCTAGCTTTATTAAACACTATAAACCTGTTAAAGAAAATCAAAAAATAGGTGCCGGGTTCGATTCTCGGTATCGACACGCACCAGTCTACCCAGCTGTAAATGGGCACATGACATTGTTCTTGAGTTATGGAAGGAAAAGGCAGCGATAAAGGGCACTGATCATCCCAACTCTCAATGCAGGATCTAGTATGGTGAAGTCTCTAACACTTCACTCCACTACGGCTGTATCTGTTATGGGACAACCTTTAATAGTTAAATAGGCCGTAATTTGACAAATAACAAAAGAGATCTTTAATCACAAACTTGGTTGCGTAAATATTCGTTTATCTTTACAATTTGTGCCTTGAAAGCCCGCGTCCTAAATACATAGTTTAAGGTTATCTGGGTTCCTTCCTCGAGTGAGTGCTACATACAGTTAACCATGAGCAAAGACTGCTTCTGATAGGTTTACACCTAAATGAACAAATTATTGTCTCTGCGCTTTGTTGACTGTCATGGTAAAAGCTAAAACCACAGGAAAATGGCAACGTCTCAAGATCACAGGAAGGCTGGTATTGTTTGGCTCTATACTGATACGTGGAATGAAAACTTGTTCACCTTAATTTCTGCCTGTGATGATTTTGTATATTTTAAAACGCCTTGGTTAGACTTTTAAAAGTAAGTGAAAGCTCAAAAAGAAACATGAAAAAGATATTGAGTGCATCTTTTATTATGAAACTAAATTAGTAAACTTCTCCATCATATCTTGACGGGTTACTTCCGTAGAGATCTGTGAAATCAGAATAAAGTAGATTACACTGACAAACAACATTTTTCTTTCTTATATAAGAATAAGTGTTCTTAGGTCAGTTTCTTGCGCTGATTTCAAATCTGAAATCCGTTTATCTCTATCACGTCGGGTTCTTAAGATATTTGTGAATAAATATATTTTTGGGAAACCGTTATCTGCTCCGTCTGTATAAATGAAAGCATATTATTTCACTGCTCAAGATGGGCCATCCGGCCAGCTAGGTTTTATATTCCTAACATTATTATTAAGAAAAGTTACTTTTCAAATATTTTCTAGAATCTTCTGGAATGCGTTCATCACTGCATTCAAATAAACGGACTAAGTTATCGCAAAAGCGTCCAAAAAATGACTGTGGCGTATAATATCCAAGGTCCCTTTTGTCGATTTCTTTACTTTATGTCAACTTGGGGAACGTGACTTTTTCCTCCTTTCCCCACCAATTTGCGTCCTTTTAGCCTCGCTAGTTTCAAGCACGCGTTCAGTCAGATTTTTTCCTTTTGATCTCCGTTCTCATCCCGTTCCGTTTTGCCTTCAAGTCTAACAATTTAATTTCCATGGCGGGTGATGACCCGCGGTGTGGGCGATCATGTATTCTAGCAGCTTACGCATTAGTTTTTATCCCTACGTTGTATCATTGGAGATATTTTAACGTTGTATCACGGTTAATTTTGTGACACATCTCCCCACTTGAAAACATCCCTACGGCAAGTTCTAAAACCAGTGATACACATACATAAAATCTCTCCTTACGCCTGCCAATACTCTAATTTTGATCACAGGGTTGCCGACTGAGGAAATCTGCACCGACATTCAATTTGCCTGGGATATATTGGATACTAAACTGATAAGGTTGAAGCAATAAAGACCACCTTAGCAATCTTGCGTTTTCATGCTTAGCCTGAGATAAGAATACTGATAAGAGGCTGATGGTCCGTCTCGACCACAAAAGTCCTACCATACAGATAGATTTGAAACTTCTTTATTGCCCAGATTAACGCTAAACATTCTTTTTCGCTTGTGGAGTATCCTTGTTCCGCCTTATTCAATTTGCGGCTTGCATAAGCGACTGGTTTCAGTTCCCCATCAGGTGAAGATGATCTTTGCAACAAAGCCGCTCCGAGTCCTACATTACTGGCATCGGTTCTTAAGACAAAGTCCTGTGTCAAATCAGGTAGTTTGAGAATAGGCTTGCTAGTGAGTTTTTCCTTTAAGTCTTGGAACGCTAATTCACTTTGCGCAGTCCAATTAATTTTATCTGGAAGTCCCTTGCGAGTCAGATCAGTCAGAGGAGCACAAATAGAGTTAAAATCTTTGATATATTTTTGATAAAATCCGCATAACGACACGAATGATCGCACATCCTTTTTTGTTTGTGGTCTAGGTGCTCTCTGCAGTTTTTCCAAGTTCTTGGGATCAGGGGTCATGCTACCCTGATATACAGTGTGTCCCAAGAATTCCAACTCTTTGCATCCAATGCAACATTTTGTTGGCCTAGCAGTCAAGTTCGCCTCCCTAAGCCTATTAAATAACATTTCTAGAGCTTCAATGTGTTCTTCAAATGTCTCTGTGGCGACGAGAATATCATCCATGAAATTCGTGATACATGGGTTATTCAGGGGATCAAACAATTTGCGCATCATCCTTGAAAATACACTCGGAGCATTTTTCAGTCCGACTGGTAGCATGTTGAATTCACAATGTCCATCCGAAGTGCTAAAAGCCAAAATAAGGTCTCACTTCAGGCTTCACTGGGATCTGGTAATAGCCTTTACTAAGATCCACCTTTGAAAAGTATTTTGCCTTGTTCAGTCTGGCAAATAACTGTTTTGTGTCTGGTAATGGATCCACTTGTCCTTCTGTGACAGCATTCAGTTTCCTGTAATCTATGCACAGTCTGTGTTCCCCAGACGGTTTTCTAACAATACGACACTAGAGCTAAAAGATGATTCACTGTGTGAAATAATCCCCTCCTTCAACAAATAATCTATTTCTTCCTTCAATGCCTTCTCCTTCGCGAACGGAATAGAATAGGCTCTCATACAGATTGGGTTTCAGTCTACCAGTTTCATGTCATACTGTAGCAAATTTGTATGGCCTGGTTTATCTGTTAATACATCTGTATGTTCCTCCAGAACCTGTTGAACTCTCTCCCTCTGGTTTTTAGTCAGGTGCTTACTGACTTTTACCTGTGCTGCTGTTTCACAAGGATGTAATGGGTATTCATGTGAGGTGAGTGGTTCCTTTTGCATTTGAGTTGCGATAGCTAAGGTCAGTAAGGGGGTGCTTTCCTGGAGTGGTCTGTCCAGATACTTCTTTAACAGGTTTACATGATAAACTTTCACCTTCTCCTTTTTGTCAATTTTATAGTTTGTTCTAGACACCTTCTCTAGAACCGTATATGGACCTTGCCATCCAATTTGTAATTTATTCTGGCTACCGGTTAGTAGAAGCAGCACCTTCTCTCCCACTGCCAGTTCTCTGTCCTTTGCCTTCCTATTAAAATATGCTGCATGTTTCTTCCTGGCTTGTTTCAAATTATCATTTGCCAGTTTCCATCCAGCTTTCAAACGAGTGGTCAGTTCGTTCACGTATTGATAAGATGAGGTAACAGTCTCTTCCGCCTTCTCATCTGTCCAAGTTCTTAATAGCGTTTCTAATGGACCTTTTATTGGCCTCCCAAATAGTAGAGTTGCGGGAGCCATCCCGGTTGAACTATGTGGTACCTCCCGGTACGCAAACAATGCGGCGGGCAGGAATTGATCCCACAGATCCGGTTTTTCGTGTGCCAGCTTTCTCAGGATAGAAATGAGAGTCCCGTTGAACCTCTCTACCTGGCCGTTCCCTTGCGGATGGTACGGACTACAATGAAAGTGTCTGGCTTGAAATAGCTTAAAAACTTCTTCCGTTAGTTTCCCCTTGAACTGAGAGCCATTATCCGTCAAGATTTGATGCGGGAATCCTAATCGGGTAAATATTGTAAGTAGTGCCTCTGCTACATGTTTTGAATCAATTGATGGCAGGGCTACTTCCTCTCCCCACATAGAACAAGTGTCCACCAGAGTAAGGATGTAACTGTTCCTCCTCTTGGTCCGAGTGAGAGGTCCTACAATATCCACTGCAACCCTCTCAAAAGGTGTTCCCACTATGGGCATTTCCCCTAGAGTTGCAGGAGCAGTCCAGTGCTTTGGAGCTACCCTTTGACATTCTGGGCAGGATTTGACATATCTTTTTATATCCTCCGTTATCCCTGGCCAGAAGTAATGACAAGCTATACCCTGTCCTGTGGCGCTGATCCCCATGTGACCACTGAAGGGAATCGCATGCCCAAGTTCCATCACTTTATCCCTATATGAAGTGGGAAGAACCAGCTGGTTGTGACCATTTGTTCCAGTTCCGGCCTTCCTGTATAAGAGTTTGTTCTTCATAAAATATTCCCCCTTGCTCGGAGGTGTGTGGCATTTGGGCAATTTTTTAAAACATGGCTTGAGTGTCCTATCCTCAGCCTGCGCCTTCCTCATCTCCTCTGGATGAGCATTTATAGGTTCACCTTCTTCCTCCTTCTTCTGTGACCTGGTCTGCACTGTCGCCATGATCACAGGTTTCTCGGGATTCCCCAAGAAGACGTATCTACACCCCAATATCAGAGGGTAGATTGGTTCATCTATCACTGCTGCTCTGATTTCTCCTTGCACATAGCGAGTTTTCACCGTTATCCTTGCGATGGGAAGTGTCATGAGTGGTATGTCCTTAGTTGCCCCTTGTATTTCCACTGTTTCTGTGGTATACTGACTTGGGTCCACTAGGCTAGACTTCACAACTGAATCATAATCCAAACCTGTATCATAAAGGCACCTTATGGTGACCCCATTAAAAATAACATCCTCACAAACTGGGGGGTGATAAGGTTCGTGCTGTCCCTTAGGATTAACCTTTAATCTTTGAGTCCCCGACTTCATTGCAGCAATGTTTGAAGGTTTCCTTCTACAAAATTCGGTGTTATGGTTATCTCTCTTGCACCATTTACACCATCTTTTTCCTTGGTTAAACGGTTTTCTTTCATTAGATTTTTGGTCATTGAACTGTGAGTTTCTGTCTCGGTAGTCATTTCTTGGCCGTAAAAAGTTTGTCCTACCTTTATTTCCCTGCTCTCTATTATCAAATTTATTAAATTGCTGTGGAGCTTTAAAATTGTCTATGTGCTTCTTTTTAGCAACACTTACCTCTGCCTGGGCTGCCTGATACCTTTCAGCGACATTTAAAACCTCCCCCAACTTCTCTGCACCTTGTTCCATGAGAAATTTTCTCATGTCTGGAGCCATGGACTCTCTCAATTGCTCAATCATGATCATTTCTTTAAGATCCTGGGTCTTCCCCAGAGCAGTCCATTTCTCCAAATAGGTTTCTAGTCTGGCAGAGAATTGGTGGTATGTCTCCCCAGACAACAGTTTGGCATTTCTAAATTTCTTACGATAAAATTCCCCATTTTTTTTCGTACCTCAATAACAAAGCCTGCTTTAACATGTCATAATTCTCCTGGTCTTCTCTGTTCATTTTTGCGAAGACTTCGTAAGAAGTACCTCTCAGTCCCTGTGATAGCTTTAAACTCCACCTCTCTCTCTCTAACCCATATGTAGTAGCTAATAACTCAAAACGTCCTAGGTACCCCTCTATGTCATCGTCTTTTTCAACAAAATGGTCTAAATGAAACCCCATAGCTGAGTTTGAGGCTCCCAGACTGGGCGTAGCATCTGAGGCAAAAGGGCTGGCATCATTTTCAGGAGCCTGGCCTTGTAGCTCCAGCTCCCTTAGTCGTAATTCGTGCTCCCTCTGCAACCTTCTATCTTCTGCCTCCCTTTCGGCCTTTTTATCTTCTGCCTCCCTTTGCTGTCGTTTGTCTTCTGCCTCAATCTGCAGCCTCTTAATTTCTCTATCAGCCTCAATTTGTAACCTCTTCTCTTCAGCCAAACTTTCAGACTCTAATTTTCTTTCAGCCTCTTTTTCTAATCTTCTTTCTTCCCGTTCAATATACTTATCACATTCAGCCGTTACATATTGAATTAAAATCTGACCATCCATTCCCATCTCCTTTGTCGCCAGCACAGCAGCTGATCTGAATTTGGCCAGCTCCGCCATACTTTTTAATCAATTTAGCAATGAACAAACTAAAATTTCCAACTACTAAAGTACTTCTAATTACTCTAGTCTAAAATAATTCTAATTAATTAATTAACTACCACTGGCTGTGAGGATTCACCAACTTTTATTTTCAGGGACACTTTTAATTTTAAGGACACTTTTAATTTTAAGGGACACTTTTAATTTTTATAATGTGTTCCCCTAATCTAATTCTCCCCCCAGGAGATCCTAATATACTTAATGGGCTAATTATCCCGGGACAAAGAGACCCCAATATATGTAGTGGATTTGATGGTATTGTATGATGGTGATATTACTAAGTGTGATGTATGAGGTCAGCTGTGAAGGCTCCTGAGATAAAATGTAGTTGTGAATTGTCAGAAGGCCCTTCTTGCTACCACTACGACCTCACACCTATCTTTTTTTACTAATGAATGTGGCTACGTTAAATGTCTAGGGTAATGATATGTAATGTGTTGTGGTAGTTTACATACACACACAGATATTTACTAAGTCTAATAATATTAATAAATATTATAATACACTGAACTAACTCAAGTGTGTAAAATTTTGATAGTAATTTTCTTTAAATTTATTTGTTCTGAACCAAGGTTTTAATTTGGTCAGAACATATGAAAGGTTTTGCAATTATGAAAAAAATGCATGAATATTACATAATAAATGCAAGGTGTGTACATATGTATGTTACTAGACTAGTTAATATTACTACTGTTTATAGTTGTAATCTATTTTGGGAGAACATTTAATGGATGTGCTGTTGGGGTGGCCTCATCACTCCCTGTCTATGGTGACTACACATTATCCAGTTAATTGATGGAATTTTATGGGTGTGTTAGGAAATAAGTTGAGTTGGTGAATTCTCAGCAGATCAGGCGCTCACGTAGCTTGAAGGTGTAGCTCTGGTGCTGAGATCTGGTGGCCCCACCTCTCCGTGCTTGGGGGCAATATCAGAAGTCTGGTGGCCCCACCTCTCCGTGCTTGGGGGCAATATCAGAAGGATGGTGGCCCCACCTCTCCGTGCTTGGGGGCAATAATAGAAGTCTGGTGGCTCCACCTCTCCGTGCTTGGGGGCTATAATAGGCTGCTCTGACAAAATGTCACTGCACGGGTCCACTCTGGTAATATTCAACAACTCATTTGACACCGCATTGGTGCCAACTGAAACTCACAGTTCTGCAATCAAAGTATTAGTCATGTGTCAGAATTCCATCCTCTAACCATTTCTGGACACAACACTACACAACAACAACACCACATAGACGGGTCAGATCTTTCTGACCAAACAACACATCTTACCAAGTTGGTTTCACATAGGATAAGTTCTCCCAGACTACGTATTCTGAAATATGTTCATTAGCTTCCTGCCATAGAATAGGATAGGTGATATGTTTCACTGATCTCAACACTTGATCTGTCCTTCCTAATCCTTGCTGGAGTTTATGTATTTTATTTGTCCCTAGACCCTGAACTGGGGCGGGGGGTCTAGAGCGAATCCTTACTTGTTGTAAGGGACAGATTATGCTATTGCAGTATCAAATCACTCGAAACCTTAAACAAATATTAAAATGTACAAAGAAATAATTTCAGTCTTACCAGAATTATGAATATAGTACACATTTAAATGCTAGCAAAACTCAGCTGAGCTGCTGGCCTTAGGATGGCGTCCCTCTAAATATTTCAATAGCTTCTGGGAATTACACCACTTAATAATTCACTGTGTCTACTAGGACAACTTATAATGACTGGCACAAAATGCGCGTCTGAGCGCCGATAATATATTCCTCTATGGCCAATCACTGCCTTTTATTTTTCAAATTCAAATATCCTACCAAACAGTCATTTCAGTCATAACTCAGTCAAGTATGCCTTATTGTCTGTTGGTCCGTCCGTCTCTACTTGCGTTTCACACAAAAACACACTTATTTTTTTAACCAACCCTGCCTTCCCCTACACAATTTTGCCTTTTAAAGTTATTTTTAGCCACAATTCTCCATCCCATCCCGTCTCTTCATTCCAACTAGATTTTAGCACTTGCGTCTTCAAGGCACAATTTTTTGAAAATTAGTGACATGTTTTATTTCAATGCAGACGATCGTTGATATGAACAACACAGTCTTTTGTCAATATCTTTTTTATTATCTGTCCGTCTGTATAAATGAAAGCATATTATTTCACTGCTCAAGATGGGCCATCCGGCCAGCTAGGTTTTATATTCCTAACATTATTATTAAGAAAAGTTACTTTTCAAATATTTTCTAGAATCTTCTGGAATGCGTTCATCACTGCATTCAAATAAACGGACTAAGTTATCGCAAAAGCGTCCAAAAAATGACTGTGGCGTATAATATCCAAGGTCCCTTTTGTCGATTTCTTTACTTTATGTCAACTTGGGGAACGTGACTTTTTCCTCCTTTCCCCACCAATTTGCGTCCTTTTAGCCTCGCTTGTTTCAAGCACGCGTTCAGTCAGATTTTTTCCTTTTGATCTCCGTTCTCATCCCGTTCCGTTTTGCCTTCAAGTCTAACAATTTAATTTCCATGGCGGGTGATGACCCGCGGCGTGGGCGATCATGTATTCTAGCAGCTTACGCATTAGTTTTTATCCCTACGTTGTATCATTGGAGATATTTTAACGTTGTATCACGGTTAATTTTGTGACACAGCTGACCACTCGTCTAAAAGCTGGATGGAAACTGGCAAATGATAATTTGAGACAAGCCAGGAAGAAACATGCAGCTTATTTTAATAAGAAAGCAAAGGACAGAGAATTAGCTGTGGGAGAGAAAGTGCTTCTTCTACTACCCGGCAGCAATAATAAGTTGCGAATTGGATGGCAAGGTCCATATACAGTTCTAGAGAAGGTGTCTAGAACAAAATTATAAAATTGACAAAAAGGGGAAGGAGAAAATATATCATGTGAACCTTTTAAAGAAGTATCTGGACAGACAAATCCAAGAAGGCACTCCTTTACTGACCTTGTCTATCGCAACCGAAATGAAAAAAAGGAACCACTCACCTCATATGAATACCCCCCTACACTCCTGTGAGACAGCCGCACAGGTAAAAGTCAGTAAGCACATGACTAAAAATCAGAGGGAGAGAGTTCAACAGGTTCTGGAGGAACATACAGATGTGTTAACAGACAAACCGGGGCATACTAATTTGCTAGAGTATAATATGAAGCTGGTAGACTCAACACCAATCTGTATGAGAGCCTATTCTGTTCCGTTCGCTAAGGAGAAAGCATTGAAAGAGGAGATAGATTATTTGTTGAAAGAAGGGATTATTTCTCACAGTGAATCTCCTTATAGCTCCAGTGTAGTTTTGTTGAGGAAACCGTCTGGGGAACATAGACTGTGCATAGATTACAGGAAACTGAATGCTGTCACAGAAGGTCAGGTGGATCCATTACCGGACACCAAACAGTTATTTGCCAGACTGAACAAGGCAAAATATTTTTTGAAGGTGGATCTTAGCAAAGGCTATTACCAGATTCCAGTGAAGCCTGAGGTTCGACCTTATTTAGCTTTTAGCACCTCGGAAGGACATTATGAATTCAACATGTTGCCATTTGGATTAAAAAAATGCTTAGAGTGTGTTTCCTAGAATGATGCGCAAATTGTTGGATCCCTTAAATAATCCACGTATCACGAATTTCATGGATGATATCCTCATCGCTACAGAAACATTTGAAGAACACGTTAACTCTCTGAATATGCTATTTGATAGGCTCAGAGAAGCAGACTTGACTGCTAGACCAACAAAATGTTGTACTGGATGCAAAGAGTTGGAATTCTTGGGACATACTGTATATCAGGGTAACATGACCCCTGACCCCAAGAACTTGGAAAAACTGCAGAAAGCACCTAGGCCACAAACAAAAAAAGACGTGCGATCATTCGTGTCGTTGTGGGGTTTTTACCAAAAATATATCAAAAATTTTAACTCTACATGTGCTCCTCTGACTGATTTGACTCGCAAGGGAAATCCAGATAGAATTGTTTGGTCAGCGCAGTGTGAATTGGCATTTCAAGAGTTGAAGGAAAAACTCACTAGCAAGCCTATTCTCAAATTGCCTGATTTGACTCAGGAGTTTGTGGTAAGACCGGTCGCAAGCAATGTGGGCCTGGGGGCTACTTTGTTGCAAAGGTCCTCTTCACCCAATGGGGAACTGAACCCAGTCGCTTATGCTAGCCGCAAGTTGAACAAAGCGGAACAAGGCTTCTCCACAATCGAAAAAGAGTGTTTAGCGTTAATCTGGGCGATAAAAAAGTTCCAAATCTATCTATATGGTAGAACATTCGTGGTCCAAACGGATCATCAACCTCTCGTATACTTATCACAGGCCAAGCATGAAAATGCCAGATTATTACGATGGTCGTTATTATTACAGCCATATCAATTTACCATTGAATATATTCCGGGGTCACAGAACGTCTTTGCAGATTTCCTCAGTAGGCACCCCTGTGATCAAATTTAGAGTATTCAGCAGGCATAAGGAGTTTAATTTTATCTATGTGTATCACTGGTTTTGGAACTTGCATTACTGCATGTTCTCAAGTGGGGAGATGTGTGATGGAATACATTGATACAGCGATAAAATCATCCATTTTAAATATAAAAGTTAAAATGAAATGTAGGGATAAAATATAGTTATGATACGCTGCTGCTTCTTCGCCCACGCCACAAGCGCGTTGATTTTGGTAGACCGTACCATCGTTTTCTAGTGTCATTAAAAAAAACTATTTATAACATGGGGACACGAAAGGCCTATTCGTTCAGACGGGGTAAGAAAAGGAGGGAAGAGAAAAATGATGCCGTCTGCAAACGAAGTTTGAATCTAAGCCTAGCATACGCGCTAACTTGTAGTTAGCTGTTTGAAATACGACGAAAGTTAAAAAATGTTCGTCAGTTGCGTCACGAAAACAGGCTTAGCTCTTATTGAGAATGACGTAATTCCCAACGTAATACGGACGATTCTCGTAATTAGTTTGAAAATAGCGGTAAAAGAAGTGAACGAGTGGTAGATTATAGATTTCAAGACTAACATGGAAAAAATATGGAATTCCTTATTAATAGGTTTAGAATCACAAAAGTTAGCTAGTTTAAGAGCTTATCTTTTCCTGATAAATAATATGCTTTCAAAAAAAAAGGACGGACATATAACTCGGACGTTATTGACAAAAGACTGATTTGTTCGGTGCAGACTAGCAGACAGATGTTCGTTTTGCAGTCACTAGCGGTTACATTTTGACGCGTCCTTGAGTAAAAGCAGGAAAAGGGTCATGTGTTCTGTAGGAAAAGGGGTAGACACGAGGTAGAAATTATGGGATAGCTCAAACTGAATATTGTGTTTTTTTAGTGTTGGGCCAAAACCAAGTCCATTTTTGGGGAATGCCAAGTTCGGACAGACCGATCAACAGAAATACACTACACATTGGATCAAATTTGGACCTTAGTGTACAATTTTGAATTTACAAAGCTTGGCTTTCCATTCTGATTGGTCAACACAGTTAAGATTATTAGAAAATTGGACGGCTCGTTGCCATTTTGTTTAAGACTGTCCATAGAAGCAGATCGTTGATGCTGTGAAGTGTGACGTCCACTGAATATAAATAAATAATATAAGGAATACGGACGCCATAGTCCAGCCAGCAGCTCAGCTGAGTTTGTGCCATTTCAACGTATCTGTGTGTTTTCATTTTGAATTGTGGTAAGACAGAAATTATTAACCTTTTTATTTAACAATTCTGAGTGAGTGATACTGCCATATAATGAAAAATGATTACGACAAGTGAGTACTTATTCTAGGTCCCCAGCCAACTGTTACAGGGCCTAGAGGTTGAATTATAATATGATAAACTATCACAAATGTACAATACAGATGTTTCTTTTCAGGTGGTCAGGTGGAAACATATCCCCCACCTTATTATATGGAAAGAAGAGATTAATGATAATATTTCAGATGCAGTGCAGGCCTTAGAGGAGAGGAATGTGAAACTAGTGCTACTTAATAACAGCATTAATTTAGATGTGCTGGGTTGGTTAGAGAGATCTGACCCTGTCTTTTATTTCAATGTATTAATGCTTGTAAACATGGTGGATTAGGTATTATGTTAAGACCTAGCCTAATTTTGTGGTTTCAGAGTTTCTTTGTCTGGCACTGTGCTAGTTCCAGATATTCTGAAGAGTACAACACTGTATGAAACGAGATGCCTACCATACTACCTCAGCGCATGTGAGGAGTGGGCCTAAGGAACAACTATCTTCAATCGTCACAGGCCAGATAAGTGTTATAGAACTGGCCTGCTGAGATTCATCAACGAGTACTAAATAATATAAACTCCATTGTGTAACTAATAAACTTTTCCACCATCAATCCTGTTAAGAGCAAATGAACACTGTTAAATAAAGGACTGGGTATGATGAAAATACCCCGACCCGACATCAAGCACTAGTTAATAAAGACTTTAGTTTTAGTACTAATATTAGCAAATTTAAATTATGTATATGTACAGGTCTTTCATGTGTTTACTTGATCATATGTAATTTTATTGAAAGTGATTCATATTGAGTTGAAAGTCCTGACCAGAAGAAAACTAGGTTCAGGACAAAATACATTTGAAAAACATTGTAAATTACTAAATTTTAACCACAGTGTCAGTTGACTTAATCATAGAGATTAATATTAGTGTTTTTGTGTGTGTTTGTGTACCTAATTACCAGCACACCACATTTTCATAACCCTAGACAGTAGACGTAGCTATCAGACATACTAGTCAAGAATAAGTCTGATTGAGGTCGTAGGGTGGTAGCAGCAAGGTACTCTGTAAACTCACATAAACTGTTATCCTCAGGGACCTTCACAGCTGACCTCATTCAGTACACTAAGTAAACATAGCAACAACACTTAATAACATCAAAACCCACCACACGAACGAAAAAGAAGAATGTCTCTTAAATAAATGTCTATGTTTACTAATATTTCTCTGCAGCACGCTGTTCTGCTGGTCATCATGAGTCAGGATATGCATGAATGGTTTTAGTTTAATTGTAAGAGTTTTAGTTAGAATCTTAGACTCAGTGTTTAAAAGCGATTTGGGTCTGTCATTTTTGAGTAGCTTCCTGTCTGTTTTATCTTTTGGTAAGAGTATTATGTACGACTCATTCAAACTTACGGAAAGTTCGCCCATCTGAAAAGCTTCCTGGAAGACTTTAGTTAATAGTGGTCCGAGCACGGGGAGAAATAATGTATACAATTCTGCTGTAAGGTCATCCGGACCGGGTGTTTTGTCTCGGTGTAATGTGTTTTATGCCTCTCGCAAATTTTCGAGCGTTAGTGCTTAGTATAAATATTTACTGTCTTGTTCTGTGAGAGGCTTTGTGTAGTGCAGAAAAAGGTTTTGTGCGTCAGTTCTTGTTTCTTCTTTGGCATATCATCATCTCAACCCGTAACCAATCATGGGTAGTAGGGGTGCCACGGTGGAAGCATCAGCAGACAGGGTCCTCCACTGCTCTCTATCCTCAGCAATGCGTACAAGTGTGGAAAAACCGTGCCATGCCTATTCTTTGATGTTATCAGCCCAGGATGTTCTTTGCCTTCCTCTTCTCTGTTTACCTTCGACTGTTCCCTGGAGGATCGTTTTCGAAAGGGACTCATGACGAGTTACATGCCCAAACCAGGCAAGCTTTCGACTTTTCACTACTGACAAAAGTGGTTCTTGGTGGCCTGCATAGGTGTTTATTATCTCTCTAACGTAGACATTTGGTTTGTGCTCTTTATAGCAAATGCGCAAAATTCTTCTATAACATTTATACTTGAAAGCCTGAATACTTCGCTCCGTAACTGCAGTGAGTGTCCAGCCCTCACACCCTGTCACGAGAGGTTTGAATGTTATTAAAACAAAGGTTATCCTGGACAAACAGGTGTATCAGAGGATACCAGGATAGTGCCAGATAAGAGACTGGTCTTAAAAGAAATACCCACTTCTCTGAAAAGAGTAAGGGTGTATCGACATCAAAGTGGGTTCAAGCTATGTAAATCTACAGGTATGATGATAGTGTTTGGTCCTGAAGATCTATCTGCTACCTCTCATGATCCCAAATTGATTTATTATTATATTATTGTTTGTGTGGCTAATTATCTAGGGGTAAATTACATTATTTGTATGTAATAACTATCAAACAGAACATAGTCTTAATTACAATAATTAAGTAAGACTGAATAAAAGTATGTACAATTTATTGTTCCTAAACCTGATTTCTTTTAGTTAGGAAAACTTAAATCATGTTATAAGGTATTTACAAAATGAAATAAATAAGATGGAATGTTATCCATAACATGCCAAAAATATGCTGTTATATGTGTTTATATATGCATATATAAATGCATATATATATATATATATATATATATATATATATATATATATATATATATATATATATATATATATATATATATATATATATATATATATATATATGTAAGGTTCAATTTATCTTTCACTCTCTTAGTATCAACATCCCTGGCTGTTAAAGTAACATATATTTAATGTGTTTTGCTGTGTTTCATCCTTTGTAAGTCTGTAACAAGTATTTGAGTCTTTAGTGTTTATATTTTCTTTATTGTCAATGTTTATCGTTTTGACTGGAGTTTCTGAACAGTGGACCAATAAGCCCAATTAAGTTTCGGTTGAGACAGCTCCTATCCTGGCTAGGTTCTCACAACAGATGACCTCCAGGCTGGAATAGGGTGTTGTGGCTCTATCAAGCTGACGAACCATACAACACCATAGCTCCTCTCATATGTGTCTCAAGACTTTGAAATATACCAGGACAAAACCCTCAGGCAAAATACACAAGCTGAATACTGCTTTTAAAGGGAATCGAAGTCTGCTCCAAGCTCAGAAAGGCAAAAGACTTTGGCATATCAGTTTTGCGCTCGATCCCATCAGCTCGGTATTAATTTTTAAATTTAGTGGCGTACTTTCCTAGGTCGTCGTGCTATTTATAGCGACGTGTATAATCAATCAGAACATCATCAAAACTGAAGTTAAAAATTTTCTTCTGATCGCATTTTCAGCCCTACCGTACAAATTGATAAAGTTTAAATATTTATTATCTCACTTATTTATGGGCCGATTTCAATTACATAAAGTTCTAATAAAACTAGAAATTTATCTCTACCGTTCTATCTATTAATATTTTAGTTAGCCCAGTGCATTTAGATCTGTGCATACTTTAACTAACTAAATTGGGGGTTTCCCTGAAGTAAAAGTATCATTAAAACTGATTTTTCTCATACAATAAAATTTTATTATGAGGGAATCTTTATGCTTATCTCTTAAGTAATATCCGCGCTTTAATTTGAGATATTCCTTTCTGTTTAACTATCTTTAGTTTTTAAGAAATAAAATACCAGCGTTCGGTCAAAAACACAAAATAGGCCCTATTATCAAGTCTAAAAAAGTTTCTTTATCACTACTAGAAAAAGAAGCAATTCTATTGGTTGTTAAAATTGTACCATACTCTTAGATATTTTCGCACGGTAAATTTGACTGGGTTCTTAGACAGATTCACATACGATAGATAAATTCGAGCGGTAAATTTGAGCGTGTTGTTAGACAGATTCTAAAATACGACACACCCATACAAGAGAATAGATAATACAAATGATTTGTATAATTTGATCTTCACAGGAAAACTGATGTTACTTTTCCAGATCACATTCAGCCTTGTCATGGCAGCTGAGGCCATCTCAAGTCTTGTCTTGATTTCTTTACTTGATCTTCCATCACTACATATAGTGGACCCCAGATATTTAAAGGTGTTAACTTCTTCTAACGTTTGCCCATTTAACGTAATGTTGGTCGGAACATGTTTCTTATAGCTATTCACCAATATCTTGCCTTTTTCTATATTAATTTCCAACCCATACGTTCTTGTTACTTTCTCCAGTCTAGAGGTAAGGTCTTGAAGTTCTGATTCTGTTCCAGCTATAAGATCGATATCATCAGCAAAACGTAGATTGCAAAGAGGTCGACCTCCAATCGATATGGTTGTTTTATAATCGTAGAGAGCCTCCTGCATAATATGTTCTAGATATATATTAAAGAACACTGGGGACAGGATACATCCCTGACGAACTCCAACAGCTGTTTTGAAAAATTCTCCAATGTCATTGCTTGCACAAACAGCACTGCTTGCATCCTTGTATGTGTGTTATTTGGGAGCCGCGCTGGTGTAATGGCTTCGGCGTTGTACTGGCGACCAGGTGTTCATGGTTCAAACCCGGGCGTCGGCGTTTGAAGAAATGTTTACGGCCGGAAATTTGACTGAATAGCCTGAACGGCTCCTGTGATAAACCCTCTGTGGATGGGAAGGAGCGAAGCTCCTGACCGGGTTGGAAGGAAAGTCCTCAGGTTCCCCAGCCTCGCAATGACATGTCATTGGGCCGAAGGGCTGAAAGCCCAAGTGCCGCTGGTTAAGAAAAAAAAAAAAAAAAAAATGTGTGTTATTTGCTTCAATGATATCTATGATGTTGGAATCAAAATTGCATTTTCTCATTTTATATGCCATAAGCCTTCATGCCAGACTCGATCGAAGGCTTTTTTGAAATTGATGAAGTTATGATATAAATCGAGTTGATGCAGATGTTTTTCGATCAGTAATCTAATATTGAAGATTTGTTCTGTGGTACTTCTTTTTTGGTCTAAAGCCAGCCTGTTCCTCGGACAAGATTTCTGTTTTATTCTGTTCAAAAGTATCCTTAACATCACTTTACTTGGATGACTAATAAGGCTAATGGTTCTGTAATTCTTGCACATGTTTAGATTTCCTTTCTTTGGAAGCGGTATTACTAATGACTGCTCCCATTCTTTTGGCCATTTTTTTAGTATTCCATATCTTCTGGCAAATTGTTCTCATGATTTTTACTATATCTGTCCTCCATATTTCAAGAGCTCTGCTGGGATGTTTTCCACACCCGGTGACTTTCCTCCTTTCATCGAACATATAGCCTCTTCCACTTCTTCCCTTTAATATTGCTGCATTTTCGAGTTCCCTGTTTTCACACTTAATGTTGTTTAATAAGGCCCAAGAGAATCTATAATTGAAAGCTAAATTTTATACTTAACTCATGTTTCTAAGACTGAATACGCATTTTAGAATGTAACTTTCTATAAAAATTTGAAGGCCATTCATTTTCTTATGAAATAACCCAAATTTGACCAAGTGGGAATTAATACTTGTTTTATTATAACACTATTATAGAGTTATGTATGCTGGGTCATATATGGGCCGCTGGGCCTTAAGGGGTTTAATATGCTATAGTCAGTGTCGAGTTTACAGTTATATAATTCTTTACAATAGTCTGTCCACCTTCGCATTATAGCTGTTTTTTCATTAAGCAGAGCCCCATTGCTATCTTCTATGACAGTTACACTGGGCTGTTGGGGTTTTGATAGTCTTCTTAATATGTCAAAAGCTGCCTTGCTATTACCTTTTATTAGCCCCGTATTAATGGACTCACATTGATCAGCTACCCATTTTTCTTTGGGCTGTTTCATTTTCGTTCTAATATAGTTTTATTCACCATACTATATTGCCATGCTGTTTCAGGAACCTTTTTCTTAAGCTTTTTCCTTTCCCACCGTGTATCGCAATACTTCAGAATGTCATGTGTATATGCTTTGGCATATAGCTGTTTATAAAACTCCAATACGGTCTGACATATGTTTGCATTGTTCGTATGCAATTGTCAGTTTGTATCTAGTATATGGCGAATCTGTTTATTTTGTTGAATGTTCTGTTCTATTGCCAGGTACTGTTTGTTTGGGGTCTCTTGTGTTGTATATAACTTTGTTCTCAGCATTGCACCTGTATATGTGTGATGTTTACGCTGTTCTAACTGGTCTTGCAACGTCTGAATAATCGGACTCGTTTTGTCTATATGTTTTGTCAGTTTGATTGCTTGTTCTAATATCTTTTCTTGTGTTTTTGATGTCCTGTGTATGTAAGTGGCCAGGGCATGTGTCCTATCTCTTATGGTGTCTTTTAGTAAGTCCCAATATCCTGACATATTTTGTTGAGGAGTTTGTTCTGTGTATCCTAATATGAGCTGTGTTATTTGTTTTGTGAAAAAAATCATGTTTAAGTAAACTTATTAAACTTCCAATGCGGGGATCTTTTAGATGTTGTAATGGGCGGCCTTATACCTAACACTGTATAAACAGTTTTATTGTCTGTGAAGTCAAGAGTGGTGTTAATATGTTGTGTTTCATGTATCCTGTAAATATCTGATGTATATATCACATCTATCCTAGATACTCGTCGTAAATACGGGTGTGCCTTATCTATGTAAGTGTACGATCTGTCATCGGGTCGAAAACCGCTGTATGCATCAGTCAGACCATGTTCTTCTAGAATAGGCTGTAATAACTTCAGCTTAGATACCTGTTCCTTAGTAACAAAATGGTTCTGTCTATGTAAGATTTGACCAGTAAAATCTAAGTCAGACAAAACAGAGTTAAAATATCCTCCTCAAATTATGTGCTCTCTATAAAAATCTCGAAAATATGCTACAAGAAACACGTTTTAACATGGACTATCATTTAAAGTGGCAGCGGATATAAGTATTCACTTCTTTAAGATGCGCATCAAACTCCAATTATTTAAAGTATTTTTATTCTAAACATAGTAAACACAAGATTTTTTAACAACTTAACAAATGTACTAATAAAAATAAAAGACTATTTTGTGCCTTAAATAAATTTGTATAATGAATTAATAAAAAGAAATGAAAAATTAAAATCTGTTATTTAGTTTGATATTTTATTAAGAGTTGAATTGTTCCCCTTTGGAAGTGAAAATTGATGCCTTCCCCTAACTTCTTTATCTGTGCTATATCACATGGTTAAGTTCTTTTTTTTTGTCACTTATTTCCGAGATTGGACATCACATTAAGCCTGACAAGAGGTGTAATCTATCAGTTATATATACTGTTAAAAAAAAGAAACGCAACATTATTGCAGTGTTAATGGACACCAAATTTAAAACTTGTACCAAAATTTTATTTTACGGAATTAATGTTTCAATCTTGGCAAGAAGAAACTTTCAAACTTTACCAATGAAATGATGTTCATTAAATTTGGTTTGGACTTTTATTCTTTGCGACTGAGGCCTAAGTTTCAGTGTCACAGGAGTTTGGATCATAAATTGCCTATATCCTCTTCTTTTTTTCTTCACCCATATTCTCTAATTTTATTATCTCAGTTTACCTTTTTCCTGTATTTTTTTCATCCATTCGTTTGCGAAAAATATTTTTCATCCTCATTTCTAACGTTTACCTGTTTCGTTTCAAATACTAGTAACGCAATTATTGCATAAGACGTGAAGTCCCTGGGCGGACTGACATTAGTGTTAGAACACGTCCCAGCAGACAGCTGTCTACAGTTTCCCCCTGGGACGGTGTTTCCTCGGCTTAGTTTCTGGGCCTGTAGAGTGAAAATTCACTCCGCCAGACATGGCCGGCAGACGGATTGTCTACATTTTGCAGCAATTATGAGAGCTTTCGTCAGAATAGCTCCGGCGGAGTGTGGAAATCGCCCATGCACTGCAGACGGTTGTCTGAGATTTGCAACTGACACGCGCACTCTCGGTCACTGATGGCAGTTACGGCATGCTGATCAGCGTGAGGCGTGAAGTAGTAGAAGTGTCAGTTCATGGGTGTCTTCTAGTTGACGTAAGGTGTTTTACACGTACAAGGGGGATTATTTCGTTTGCGAAATAAGCTGGGGCTTTTGTCTAATTTTAAGATATTGGCCCGATTTTGAAACTAACTTCACTCATTCTCCATTTTACAGTAGACGTAATCACTTCGTTCTAGAACACTTAAACTTATAAGTGATGTCTCTTAGTTTCGTTGTGATACGTAGTTCTGTTTGAGGTAAAATATTATATCTAGTATATCTAGTAATTTGCGAAATGTTTAAAGTGGCTAATCGGTTATTTATTTCCCTAGTTAGATTTGGTGCAGAGCGATTAATTTATAAGTCTGTATTATTTTCTAGTGACGCATACAGTGGAAAGCAGAATAAATTATAATTTCTATGCTTACCAAACATGTAGCCATAACGAATTTAATTTAACTGCTAACTACTCAGTCGAGTATATTTTTCTAAACAAACTTATAAATGCTAGATGCATCATGAGTGGTGACGGAAATACGCAGATATTCCTAATTCATGATGAGGGATGGTTGTTATATAACTTATTTCACGGGAAGCTTCAAATATAAGTCAAGCTGTAGGCTTGCCATTTAAAATGTAAGTTATAACGAGTACATATTCTGTATATTATATTATATGTTGTTTTTCTTCATTCAGTGAATACTGGGGTGAACCCAACTTGCCGGCGTTTAGTAAAGAGACATACTTGTGAGAAGCATAGACATTTCCTATCTTTAACCACTTGGGTTTTTTTTCAAGTAACACTGGTCTGACAGTGCATGTGCCATCAGAGATAAACAGTAATACCAATCCCACTAACGGTTGCTAAAGACTAATGTTTATACTGGGCTTCTGAGCCAGTTCATATTTCTTCTCAAATTGAAATATACATGCTGCCTGGCGGCGAGAATAAATTTCAAGAAATACCATTAACATTTCCGACATTATCGAAGGAGTGGATAGTGAACCAAGACTAACATTCTGCCCTTCCAATCTCAATTATCTTGCATACTATACCCTTTCATTCCCACATGTTACTTTACGCATTAAATTAAAGGCATAAAACATTATAAAGGTTATATAACATACAATGAAATTACCCAATCATAATCAAACTAAAGTATTTGTTTAAGCAAACAAGAACGTAATGGAAAAAACCCAGACAAACAAACAAACAAATTCAACACATCTATACGGTAAATAAGACAATACATTGAGTATGCTCACATTGGGGTAGTATAGAATCGGAACTCTTGAAACATTTGAACAGTCTGCTATTGAGTGAGTAGGAACTCCGTAATTTTTTTTTGCTCTCCCTAACGAGCAGAATCAGATAGAATGAACAAAACCGTCATCAGACGGGTCTCGAGAGACGGGTCTCGAGAGACGCGGTACCAACTTCGTAGACACTCCCTGACGCTTATGGGAACGTACTGCACCTTAAAAACTTGAACAGAGACGAGCAATCAGTCATCCATTTGCAAATGAACAACCATCAGCAGGAGCAGAATTTCCTTGACAGCTAAGTAGAACATAACAGCTGCCAAGTGAACACTTACCCAATCGTTCATCACATCAGTGATGATGAACATTTATTTTTTTGTTAAAGAATTATTTATTTGGTTAATAACTTGAAACTAAATTTATTTTTAAATTTGTTTTTGTATATATAGAAATTTAACGTTGATTGAGTAATTTTGAATGTACTACATCTGGTTGTCTCAGTCAATTTCATAAATACACTTTAACCAGAGCTATACCATAATAAGAAGAATTCCACTAAGTAAATCAGGGTGGGGGCTTGAACGAGCTGAAAAAAATCATTGCATAAATCTTCATAAAACATGGCGGATCAGATGCTAAGTTAACAATTGCCATTCCACAAGCAGCATTGTTCTTGACTTCTACAATATCTTATGATTCTCCCTCAGATAGAAGCATCATTTTCCTTCTATTTCCAACTCTTCCAAGAGTAATCTTGCGCGAAGGTAGACACCTTTGAAGACCCGTGTTAGATATTCTTGAGCTTTGGCCACTACTGCAAAGCAGGGGAGGCAATTCCATGACACCACGATTTCTTCAAAACCGGTGTTGTCTGCTCCTATTTTCGCGTTTAGGTCCCCCATCAAAATTGTGAAATCCTTTCTTTTCTTTTTGTTCAATACATGGTGTAGTCTGGTGTAAAATTCTTCTATCTCAACAGTTATGCATTTAGCTGTCCATCTTGAAAATGGCCAACGTGTGTATTTCAAGCTTAACAATGAAATGGATTTTGTTAATAGTCCGTGAGATACTACTTTGATGGGGTTTTTGTCAAATTGTGCTCAGAAGATTCTTTT
This sequence comes from Oreohelix idahoensis, assembly GCA_024509875.1. Lineage (NCBI taxonomy): Eukaryota > Metazoa > Mollusca > Gastropoda > Stylommatophora > Oreohelicidae > Oreohelix > Oreohelix idahoensis. The sequence goes on from JAMPIV010013456.1 coordinate 31,337, forward strand.
GCAAGTGTGACAGGGCGCCCCAATCTTGCCCTCTAAGTATGTACCCGTTTTACATACTGGGTAAAGTTTATTTTATATTTTTATCTTTTCTCTTTTTCCTTCTAATAAGTGTTTCTGAAGAGTCATAAAACGAAAGTACTGGTTTGGTTCACCAGAGGTAGAAATTCTCTTCGATATTTTACGGGACCCAGGTTTTTATTTGATTCGGTTTCCTTGGACTTTGTGTGACATATAATGTAGTACTCTTTCATCAGAGATCATCCAAACTGAATGCAGAACTAATCCATGATAGAAGTTCCAACAATAACTTTATTTTACAAGTCTTCCAATTTTCACAGACGATTTGATCATATAATTATAGTGTCGGTTGCAGATTACAATGTCCTACTCTATTATATTACGTTGGAAACTGGTACCAAAGAGTATTTGGTATTATTCCAGTTTCGTATGTAGCTGTTGTGTAATGCAGAATGTCATCGTCAAAACCAACTAAGAAGCTGGTGTATTTTGAACGATGGGAGAGTGGAAGAAATTAGGGAGCTAATCTCCAAAATAATAAGTTCCAAAAAACTATTCTAACAATGTTCGATCTTACACACAAATGACTGTTTGTCATTGACATATATCGAATCGAGCGAATTCATAATATATCAAATCGAGCGAATTCATAATATATCACATCGAGCGAATTCATACCATTTCTGCATCAAAGCAAGAAATACACTGTCCAATGTCAGGGGATAAAATAGCTTGAGTCTATCTGAGTCTACTTCAACATCGGTCTGTCTCAATATCACGACCATCTCGTTGCAAGGTCAGTAGCTAAAGACTGCTAAACATTAGTCTTCATAACGGATGTCTTTTATCCCAATGAATCTATTGGCTAAAACCACTGGTTACAATTATTTGTGCACCATTTATGTATATGTCATCGTTACTGTACTAGTAACGTTACCGTCATCTTGTCGTCATTTCCTATAACTGTCTTTTGTGTCTATGTTAAGTTTCTTTTGTTTTATAGGTTAATTATGAATTACGTCATCAGTCTCTGTTGTCTCTTATGTTAGATAGAATTGAGGGTATCTTTTATATAATGACGTCATCAATCCGTTCACATATGTCCCCATGCCATAAAAATGTATCTCAAGAGACATTTTCCGGTACTATCAGTCGGTCTATCTATGTAGCATCTTAATTTTAGAGTAATAATAATAATCATAAAACACTTCATATCGTGCATGTATGGGGAAAACTTAAGAGCGAATGTCTGAAAACTCGGCATTGGTTGAAGTATCACAAAGAACAGGTCGTAAATGTGGCAAGGACCTCTTCATTTGGTTTAAATCCTGATGAAGGACTTGTAGAAAGACAACATAGGCATCAACTGTTCGGCTTCACAACACGATGAAGAGCCCAAGGTCTCTTAAAGCTGGATCAGTTTCAGTAAGGTCTTTGAGTGATGAGTAATAACGTAGTCGTGGAGTCAGTTACCTCCCTTACAAACTAGAATCTAGTTGAATCACGATGTATGAAATTTGTCGTAGCTCCGCAAAGGTTTATGTAAAGGGGAAACGTTTCTGCCAAAATGCAAGTTACAGTTTGTCAGCTAATAATGACATGAGCTGAGATAAAAGCATGCCCTTATCCACGTGGGGTGAAACATTGCGAGGAACTTGAACCATAGGTGTGAGATGTGAAGAATCATCAATAATCATGTCTACATCACACGAGAGGCGTAGAGATTTCGGTTTTCTTCTACGTTTTTTTAGGTTTGACATATATTTGATCTTGCGAAAATTTCGGAAGCTTGGCTACAGGGATGGAATCGGAAAATGAAGAATCGTATCTCCGTTTATCTGCTAATTTTCGCGTTTCGTTCATGTCCATCAAGGTGGTATCCGAAGCTGTAGTCATTGAATCATTTTCTGAAACTACGGGTTTGGAGCAATCGATATCGGATGGTGTTGATAGTGTAGATTGAGGAAAATCAAGATTCATACTTGTTTCATTATGTTCGATTCTTTCATCAGCAGCAATACGTTCTTGTCTTGAAATGAGACGCTGTCTAAGTTCTTGTAGGGGAACGTTATCTTCACTTGATGACGAACTTCTACAATCTTTAGCTCTTTGAATCGCATGATCCAAACGATGTGGTACAATATCTGACTCTGAGGAAGAATGTTCTGATGTGTCCACTGCATCCGAAGAAGATGAAGAAGAAGATGGAGGTTGGGCTAACGTAGACAAACGAGTTGGTCTCTGGAACTTCGTCTCTGGTATATCAAGCGGTCGGTGATCATCAAGTCGCATCTGATTGACGTGAGCTTTTGTAGTGGAATTGCGTTCTTCGTTCCACAAGATATAATTAGTTGGAGAAGTTTGTTCCAATATTTTGTATCCGGGTAACCATCGGTTGTCAAATTTATCCGTCCTAACATGCTTCTTATAGTATACTTGGTCACCAGGCTTGAATTCTTGCAGGGTAGAGGTTTTGTTACGGATCTGGCTCTTTTAGCAAAAGCTTTTCGGACGTTTCTATGAGCAATAACATGTGCCCTATGTTTTTGCTGCAAAATAATCTGTATCGGACATTCACCTGTATATTTCCTCTGGGGAAGCAAGATGTTATCCAAAGGAAAATTTGGTTCTCGGCCATAAAGTAAGTAAAAAGGCGAAAATCCTGTTGAGTCATTGATGTTCATTCTTATGGCTTCTAAGGCTTGATTTATTTATGTATCCCAATATTGACTGTTACCTTCCGTAAGTTTAGCTAATATGTCATGTAGGGTAGAGTGCATCCTTTCGTTTCTTCCATTTGATTCTGGATGATAAAATGAGGTTTTCGTGTGTTTTATATTCATTTTTCTTACTGTTGAGGCAAAAGGATCTCCTATGAACTGTTTGCCATTGTCGGTTAATATTCTCTGAGGACAGCCATGTCTCGGAATGTATTGTTGTAAGAAGATGTCTGTAATGAGAGCTGAAGTAGCATTTTCTAAAGGAAAGCTCTCTGGCCACACAGAATATTGATCCACCAGGTGTAATATGTATTTGTGTCCGGACAATGTAACTGGATACGGTCCCGATATGTCTAGACTAACGACTTCCATGGGATAATGTTGATATGACATTTCCTGAATCGGTGCTCTAATCATTCTCATATTTCTGAGTTTACAAATTTTACACGTTCATACATATTCTATGATATCTTTTATCATAGTTGGCCAATAGTATCTCTTTGTAATGACGTCGAGGGTTTTATCGCGTCCGAAGTGACCATTGTCATCGTGAAATTGTTTCAATACAGTTGGTACCAATGATGTGGGGATACATTCTGCAGTAATCCATTTTCTCTTGGACTGACATGATATAAAATATTGTCTTCAGGTAATATCACATAGTCTCTCTTTTCTTTCGGATTGGTACGTACTTGTACTATAATCTTGGTTAATGCTTCGTCTTTCAGTTGTTCCTTCTTGAAGATTAGACTCTGTTCAAAATCTCTAGATTCATCGCCATCATCAGTTCTCGAGTTCTCCGTAGGTTGTGTTTTCTGTTCTTGACTATCAGGAGGCTCAGTGTCTTGACTATGTTGGATGAAGTCAATGGCGGAGATTTCTTTCGCATTATCATCTATTTCAGTTTAGTCTTGTTGTTTCAGATCGTCCACGTCTGTAGGTTCAGGATATGGTATTCTCGATAATAAATCTGCACATGTGTTTAGTCTACCAGGTAAATACTCGATCTTGGTATCGTAATTTTGCAAATTGATAGCCCATGTCTGAAGCTTTTTTGGTTGTTCTTGGGGTTTAGTAAGCCAATTTACTAGAGGTTGGTGATCCGTTTTTATGATAACCGACGTTCCTCTGATATAAAAGTCAAACTTCTGCAAAGCATAATGAATTGCATAAGCTTCTTTCTCTGTTGTCGTCCATTTTCGTTGAGTTCTGCTTAAAGCATGTGAAAGAAAGGCTATCGGTTTTTCTTGAAGAATATTGGCAATCACTGGTGGTTCATTTGGTGATATTTCTTGTACCAAACAAGCTCCAATTGCAGTGTCGGAAGCATCACTATAGATGATCATGGGTTTTGTGATGTCTGGATGTGCCAGAAAAGGTATTGTGATTAGTGCTGACTTTAGGTAGTCAAATGCTTTCTGACATTTTTTTTTTCCACCTGAATTTTGCATATTTCCTGGTTAAATTCAGCAAAGGTTCGGCTACTTTTGAGAAATTGATTATGTGTTTTCGATAGTAAGCACAACATCCTATGAATCCTCTCACTTGCCTTACATTCGTTGGTGGAGGTATCTTCTGTATTGCTGCAATTTTATCGTCATCTGGTCTGATTCCATTCTGATTTACTATGAAACCTAAATATTTGATCTCTTTTTGTAGAAAGCTGCATTTACTCAATTTTAACTTCACTTTGTGTAAACGTAATCTGCCGAAGACAGTCTCTACATGTTTAAGGTGATCCTCAATGGTTCCATTGGTGTGTATTAAAATATCGTCTATGTAAGCTGATGCAAATTTGTGTAACAATTGTAAAACTTCATCCATCAAACTCATGTATGTGGCTGGACTTGTTTTTAACCCAAAAGGCATCACAGACCATGAAAAAGATCCCATGTGAGAACAGAACGTGCTTTTCTGTTTTGCATCCGCGGACATAGGAATAGCCCAAAATCCTGATCGAGCGTCTAATGAGGTGAACCAATTGGATTTCCCAAGCATCGCCAAAATGTCGTCTATGCGGGGTAGAGGATACGATATTGTTTTAGTAATTTTGTTCAATGCCCTATAGTCACAGCAAAATCGGTGAGTTCCGTCTTTCTTGGTGACTATTACTATAGGGGATGACCATGGTGAGCGGGATCTTTCAATAATACCAGCCGCTAACATTTCCTGGATAGCTTTCTCTACGATTTCTCTATTTTTTAGAGGAGTATGATATGGCCTCAGACTTATTGGTTCTTCCGATGTAGTATGTATTTCCATTGTGACGGTATTTGTTCTCTCCAACTCCATATCAGAGATTGCAAACACATCTTTATGTTTCTTTATGAAATTCTCCAGTCTATTCTGAAATTCTTCAGTAGTATGTAACTGTTCTAGTAAAACTTTCATCCTGTCTGGATTTTCATCATTGTTGCCCTTGAGAAGACTGTATTGACCTCTCGTCATCCGGTGCTGACAAGCTGGCCTCGAGGGACAATATGATTTGCCATAAAACCCGCCACCTCTTCCACTCGGCCAAGCAGAAACTGACTCCACAGTATAATATCTGCCCCCAGAGGAGCAACAGTCACCCCCCCCCCCCCCCCCCCCCCCCCCCCCCCCTCCATATGTCTCGCCCAACATGTCTCCATCTCCCTCATCAAGGCACGGATCGAAATTCGTGCATCTCCCCCCGGTGTCTGCCTCCGAAATCCCACCCGAAATACACCCTCTGTGATACTCTCCCCCCTGGGACCGGAGGGAGGAGATGGGACAGGGACGCTTCCCATTCCCCGAAGGAAATGTGTCTGGAAAGGCCTTGGACGACGCTCGAGCAGAGAGGTTCACACAATCGTCCCTGCAACTTGACAGTCCGTGGGAGATCCCATCCTTTGGCATCTGAACCCGTCCCACAATCCCTCCTCCCGGGACAGCAAGAGTGGCCCCTGAAGAGCCAACAATCACCATAGGAAAGTCTCCGCTCCCACTCACCATCACAACGCCATCCTGCATTTCCACACGCGGATCATCCGCCCCTTCACTCTCCATCTGAGACACATAGACTGTCTGTCCTACATTTACACAAGGTGAGCCTTCCATTCGAGCCCTTGTTACAGTGATAGAACTCGGCCTCAAAGCCACCGGAGCGGCAGTTCCCATCAACGCTGCGACACGTACGTCATCTTGCAGAGGCATACAACTGCCATCTACTCTGAGCTGCCTCAAATCAAAGCATATTCTGGCACCATTCCCCCCAAGGAAGTCTCTCCCGATTACAAAATCCCCAGACAGTCCTCTCGTTATAACAAATGAGCGCCCTAGCACCTCCTCTCCCATCCCGAAATGTACACAGGCAGTTCCCAATGCTTTCAGATCCCGTCCCGCCACCGATTTCACTCCTACTGCACGTCCCGAGAACTCCGTCATGTGCCCCATCTGATGGCACAACTTCTCTCCAATCAGACTAACCGTCGCGCCAGTGTCCATGAGAGCTCTAAAGTTTTGTTTTCCTATTTTTAAAATGCAAGAACAAGGGTCTGGGACAACACTTATGCAGGCCCGATCTTCCTCTAACGCCGCTGGCCCATCAGACAGAGATCGACCCCGCAGACCACCACACCCGATCTCTGTCAATGTGAGGTCCCTCCGCCTCCCACCCTCCCCGAGGCCGGCCGGGAGCCACTTCTGCCCTGACGACGTCCTCTATTATCACTTGTCTGACAGCGATTTTGACACAGATAATCTCCATGATGTACCTCTGGTCCCGAACTGTTGTCCCCAAAATGACCTCTGGGCTGTGAACTTCTGCAATTCCCCGCCACATGCTCCCGACCCGCACAGTCAAAACAGACTGCGGTCGGCCGCCGGGGCCCCACATTGTGTACCCCGCAGTCTCCCCCGTGGCCATTCCGCAGCGCCGGACCTCTCCGATTCCGGCACGAGCCATTGAATGATCCCCTGTGATGCCCCCGATCCATGTCCCATCGATGTCTCGAACGATCAATCCCCACAGGTTGGTGCACCTGTTGATCACGCCGGGCACGCTGGCATTCACACTCTGGCAGCGGACACCCTCCAATCCGCCGTTGGAATCCCTTCCCCACACTCTCCCCATAAACAGCCAACCGCACTGAGGTAGTCACTGACCGAGGATCCCTTCCTAGTAGATGAATCCCCAGTGAATCAGAACACAGTCCGTCCACAAAAATTCCGACCAGATGTCTCCCCAGATCAGTCGATGGAACGCCACCCCCAACAAAAGCATCCCCGGCAAGGTTCAACAGCCCATCTCCGTACATCTGAACACCACCCCCCCCCCCCCCCGATCTTGCTTTATTCTTCCCAACACCGTCCACGCGTGCTCAGCGTCGGCAATCTCCGTGCACCCTGATACCAACACTTTCCCGAGTTCTTCAAAAGTCTCCATCGGAAATGCCCCTGCCCTCCCTCGGACAAAATCTGTGACCAGTCCCTCTGATGACAAAAAGATTATTTTCTTCTTGTCAATGTCTGTAGTTGCATCTATCAAGCAGGCGAACTTGTCCACGTCAACCATCCACCGTCGAATTCCCCTCGAATCCCCACCGAACGGTGTGACAAAGTTCTCCATATTGTTAAATTTTGCACGTTGGTCAACACGCCGAAGAGCGCCAGTCATGTTTCGCAATGCCATTAGGTTTGTTTCACCTGGATCCACTGGAAGTGGCACCTGATGTGCATCCATCTCTGGCCGACCCCGCTGTAGGCTCTGCATCACCAATTCCCGCCGCCGGCCATGCTGCATCCGCAAAACATCCATGTAATTATCCACGCGTGGGCTCGGCCGCGTCATTCTCCAGCAGTCCATCGAATCCCGGCTGTCGCGGCTCCAATCTACCCCTCCAATGTGACAGGGCGCCCCAATCTTGCCCTCTAAGTATGTACCCGTTTTACATACTGGGTAAAGTTTATTTTATATTTTTATCTTTTCTCTTTTTCCTTCTAATAAGTGTTTCTGAAGAGTCATAAAACGAGAGTACTGGTTTGGTTCACCAGAGGTAGAAATTCTCTTCGATATTTTACGGGACCCAGGTTTTTATTTGATTCGGTTTCCTTGGACTTTGTGTGACATATAATGTAGTACTCTTTCATCAGAGATCATCCAAACTGAATGCAGAACTAATCCATGATAGAAGTTCCAACAATAATTTTATTTTACAAGTCTTCCAATTTTCACAGACGATTTGATCATATAATTATAGTGTCGGTTGCAGATTACAATGTCCTACTCTATTATATTACGTTGGAAACTGGTACCAAAGAGTATTTGGTATTATTCCAGTTTCGTATGTAGCTGTTGTGTAATGCAGAATGTCATCGTCAAAACCAACTAAGAAGCTGGTGTATTTTGAACGATGGGAGAGTGGAAGACAATTAGGGAGCTAATCTCCAAAATAATAAGTTCCAAAAAACTATTCTAACAATGTTCGATCTTACACACAAATGACTGTTTGTCATTGACATATATCAAATCGAGCGAATTCATAATATATCAAATCGAGCGAATTCATAATATATCACATCGAGCGAATTCATACCATTTCTGCATCAAAGCAAGAAATACACTGTCCAATGTCAGGGGATAAAATAGCTTGAGTCTATCTGAGTCTACTTCAACATCGGTCTGTCTCAATATCACGACCATCTCGTTGCAAGGTCAGTAGCTAAAGACTGCTAAACATTAGTCTTCATAACGGATGTCTTTTATCCCAATGAATCTATTGGCTAAAACCACTGGTTACAATTATTTGTGCACCATTTATGTATATGTCATCGTTACTGCACTAGTAACGTTACCGTCATCTTGTCGTCATTTCCTATAACTGTCTTTTGTGTCTATGTTAAGTTTCTTTTGTTTTATAGGTTAATTATGAATTACGTCATCAGTCTCTGTTGTCTCTTATGTTAGATAGAATTGAGGGTATCTTTTATATAATGACGTCATCAATCCGTTCACACAAGCAATTTGACACATGATGAAGTTCCTACATACTATACATGTGTGACAGCGCATATGTTGTTTGTAAATAAAATGTCAATCGTGCAAATGTTCAGGTCAAGTTGCACCATATTAACACAATGCACATGGTATATTAATATAAGTATTCTTGTTAGTGTTCAGTGGTCTGAAAGGCTATACGCCCTAGATGTTGATTTCCACCATCATGAGAATGTGTGCAACCTTGTTCAACCCAGGTTCGTTCTTCTGGATGAGAATGCTGCTACGTGTTGGTGTTTCTTGTCGCGTGATGTTGCGTATAATGTAATGTTAGTGCTCTAACACAGTTCATCTCACAGTAGCACATAAGTCATTGATGACACTTAACAAAGTCACCAAGATAACCAACTGTTTCACTGATAAACATTTTCTAAAATCACTAACAATAATTAGCTTAATCACTGACAACAATCCAGTAAATAATAAAATGTTTATTAAGATTAAAAGTTGGATATAAGAATATTAAAGCATGCCTATTTACAGAACCAACAATATTATTTATTATTTCATTTTTTTTCTAACTCTAGTTGTATCTGGTCTTATTCTATACAATGTGAGAATCCTTATTCTTAACTATCTCCATTTATATTCTTGTTCTCATCATGACAATTACCCTGAGAGTCATTGTTCTCACTATTACATAACAATGTGTCAATTCAACAGTTACATTGATTCTCAAAATCTCATATAGATTACCAATATCATCTTTCTTAATATTCAGTGAATTTTTCTCATTAAGTTTTACAGTATCTATAATTATGAATCGAGTCAGTGGTTCTCAATATATTTACTAACAAGTGGCATCAACAGCTAAGCGCTTGAAAAAAAAATCACCACTATGTATTCATCTATTGCCTGCCAATCTGCCAGAAGCCCGACTTACTTGGGACAGGGAACGTCATATGTCCCAGAGAGCCAAAGATAATTCTGCTCAAAGAGAGGATTGGATTTCCGAAGACAGAAAGCGCCATATTATCCAAACAGAAGCGCAATCTTTGCCTAGGAGATTGGCCTGCCTGCAGCGCTATCGATAACGTCACACAGACTTGAGGATTGAACGGATGCTTCGGCTAAACAAGAATGTGTTACCTGAAAATACGGAATCTTATGAATCTGACGACGAAAGGTAACATTTTAGGTACAGTTCGATGCTTCATGTATACAGTGATGTGTCAAAGGCATCGACTCCCTCATTTACATTTACTGCTTTGGCTTGAGAACAAAATTCGACCAGAAGAAAACGATTCAGTGATTTGTGCCGAACTTCCAGACACGAATATTGACCCAACATTGTATGATACTGTCATTATGAATATGATACATGGGCCTTGTGGACATTTTAATGCAAAGTCTCCATGTATGGACTCCAATAAATGCATCAAGAAGTATCCGAAACGTTTTCACATAAATACCATTACAAACGATGCTGGATACCCGAATCATCGAAGAAGAGAACCTGGCCGAATAGCGACGGTAAGAACAGGAATGCAGGAAATTGACAATCGTTGGGTGATACCATATAACCCAGTTTTACTGAGAACGTGTGACGCGCATATTAACGTTGAGTACTGCAGTTCAGTAAAATCTATAAAATATGTTAGCAAATATATTAACCAGGGTAACAATAAAACCATATTTGGTCTCAACAGCCAGGATGAGAAAAAAAAAACAATTCCACTCCAGACGCTATATAAGTACTACAGAGGCGGTTTGGAGAAATGTTTAGTGTAACATACACGAAAGATCGCCAACAGTTATGCATTTAGCTGTCTGTCTTAAAAATGGCCAACGGGTGTATTTCAACCCTAACAATGCCGCGGATGTTGTTAATAATCCGCGAGATACAACTTTGATGGCTTTTTTCAAATTGTTCTCAGAGGATTCTTTTGCAAGGACTTTAAGGTATGATGAGGTTCCGGCATACTATAAATGGAATAAAAATACATTTTAGCAGCAAAATCAAGGAGTACCAGTTGAATTACACCCAGGCGTAATACAAAGTACCAACGGGCTGATCACCCGTTTGCCAGTCACTTCGATTACGGAAACAACAGCAAATGGATTGATTTGCCGTTGCCCTAAAGACGCCAATAGGCGTGATGGGAAACAATGGCAAAGAAAACCTATCTGCTGTTGCCCTAAGACGCCACTAGGCGTAATGGCCACTGACTGCTTTGACGGTCGGTGGCTAAGGACGGAAGAAGAAGAAGAGAAGAAGTAATACAAAGTGACGCTTTGGGTCGTGTCTATACCGTCCACCCCAATAGCGCTGAATGTTATTATTTGCAGTTGTTACTCCACGTTGTTAAAGGCCCTACTTCTTAACACATTAACTACCGAATTGAAAAACACACTGTGGCCGAATTAAATTTTTTTTCCCATTTTCATCCTGCAGGTGTTGGCACAAAGTAAGCCGTAGTTTTCGTAATTGTTTACAGATTTTTATGAATTACACGTCATTTTACAGATAAATGAATGTACTATTACAATAAACACCGGTTGTAACTCTAATACGGGTTGTTGCTATTTAATGGCCCTCCGATGGCCGAGGACTTGCAATATTTTCACAATTATAACTGCTTGCGCCCCATCTCTATCAAAATCACAATTTCAATCAATGTGCACACCGTTTTCACTCTTGTCCTCGTCGTTAGATCAATCAGTCAATCAAATATCTGCTACTTAGCAGAAAAATAACGAGGAAAGAAAAGTGCGATATTTGACAGCACATAATAAAAATCAGTACCACAAATGTACCGACACTGCCGGAGAGAACCAAAGATCGCTAAGAGGTCGTCCATTTCGTCACAGCATCAAAGAGCGTAAAACGTCCATAAAAATACTGAAACCAAAAGCCTTATGTCCCTCTTTAAGTGGGAATAGTAGAAGGATTCAGTACAAAATAACTTCATCTATCTGAGGGATTACTGCATCTTAAACTAGTTACAGTCAATTACGTCCATTTTGTGCATCACGCCTGTGTATTACTACGCCCAATACGGAGTAAGTTGTAATATGTACACTTTTCTTTACGTTTATAATTTGCTAGTAGGTCTACAGTAACATATGAGGCTGGCAACATCATCACTGTAATTAACTTGACACACATGAACCATCACTGCAAGAGCTGGTGACTGTTTAGTGCGGGCTTGCTCACAAGTAACCAACACCAGGATCCATAGATAGCAGGGAATGGATAATGACGTCATGGTGTTCATATGTTTTATACAAGAACCCGTTGTATAAACAGCTGGCCTAAAAGTCGTCGCTAGTTCATCTGTTAGACAGGACAATCAAAGACATAAAGTCTTTATCTTCAGGAATCTTTTAATCCCCACCGTGTTATTCCAGCTCTTCAGTGACGAAAAAGAGAACGCAAGCCCAAATCGCGGATAACAACGGAAACCATCAATGAGATACAAGACAGGGAAAAAATAAAACAAGAAAGCAGATTTACAAATAGACAATAGGAAATATACTGAGGAGTGTCTACAAGAGGCCGAGGAAGCCGCACCAAAAAGAAATATCAGAGTTGTATAGTACAGTATGTTCAATAGATTCATGAGGAGCGCTCGATCAGCGCTGACATAACAGTTTGATGTGCACATCTACCACGTTAGAGGTATTAATCAATATTTGTACCATTAAATGTAGGGCAGCATGTAAGTGTTCACTACTTCAACATATGCATCACGTGCAACATTTATAGCATTTTTGTATGTAAATACTGAGACAAACATGGACCTTTTAAGCAATTTAAAAGATGCACAATAAAAGATGAAACACAACTATGTGCATTTTATTTATATATATGTTTTAAACTTTCTCTGAATATAATAAATATTAAATGAAAATAATTGATTCAGTTTAGTATTTGCGTCTTCATCAAATTATTTCCTTTGGCTTTATCTCCCTTCCCTTGATTTCAATGACACGTAAGGAAATCTTTGCGAGAAATATATACGAGGTAGCTTCAAAATAGTTCCCTACGGCAACTACACACTTTTGCCAACGTACATACAGCTGTTGGAAACATTCCTGGAACGCATTCTTTGACACTTCTCTCAGCTGCTTTATTGCATTGGTGATAACGTCCTCAGCATCCTTGAATCTCTGCCCTTTCAGTGCCGATTTTAGGGGAGGGAACAAAAAACAATCAGGCGGTGCCAGGTCGGATAGAATATGGAGGATGTTCCAGGGCAGTCCCAGGTACTGCTTCACCAGTAGGGATCGATGGGCTGGCGCATTGTCATGCAGCAAAACCCAACTGTTTGTTCTCCATTTTTCTGGGCGTTTCCTTCTGATTGCATCTCTTAGACGACGGAGGATATCAACGTACATTTCCTTGTTAACCGTTCGACCTTCAGGAATGAATACATGGTAGACAATACACAGGGAATAAGAAAAAAACTTCCAAAATAACTTATCCTTTGCTCTTGTTCAAACGAAACGTCTGTGTCCGGGGAGATGAGGGTGATTTCCATTCAGAGGACTGACGTTTTGTCTGAGGATCGTACAAAAAACACCATCTCGTCTCCTGTGATTATGTTGTTGAGAAAATTGCTATCTTGATCAGCCACAGTGATTAGGTCTCCAACCAGTGTCAATCTCGTTTCTTTCTGTTCAGGAGACAACATTTTGGGACAAACACGGTGCATTTGCAGTTCATTGAGGAAAATACTGTGGACACTTCCAACTGATATTCCAACTTCTGAGGCTATTTTCTATATACTAAGTCTTCAGTCAACACGAACAACCTTCCGAGCACGCTCAATGTTTTCATTGTTTATCGAGGAAGGCGGTCGTTTCCTACGTGGATCATCATCGACACTAACACGGCCTTCACGGAAACGCTTGTGCTACTCAAAAACTTGCGATTTCTTCATTGTGGTATCATCATATGCTTTATTAGGCGAGGTTACTGTCTCTGAGTGTGACTTCCCAAGCAAAACACAAAATGTGACATTTGTACGTTGTACAATCAAGGACATTTTCAACTCCGGCGATGCAACGTGCACACCACACAAACAAACTTCTGTAACTTCTGTTCGAGAGTACATGTGAGGGTTACATCAGCCATGTCGTTTCCTCAAGGTCACTACCAACTTATAAAACTATAATCTCCATGACATAATCACTCATTCAAACATGAGTCGACTATTCAGGGAACTTTTTGAAGCTACCTCGTATACGTCGTATGTAATTAGTGTCTGCGTCTTCGGTTGTTGTGTTTTTAGTAATGCATACGTGGCCGTACAATGTCAGCTTCCGTCTTGTTGTGAGTAGTTCATCACAAGGTCCTATAACATTTCTAACTGTGTGTCTTATCTGATCATGCTTTATACGATCAATGTCAGATTGTTCGATGACATTTCTGTAACATCTCATATCTAATTCCTGTATTGTTACGAGTTTCACATTATACAAGTAGGCACACGAAATATCACTGTCTCACACGTAAGTACTGTCAGCTCTGGTTAAACCAAATATAAACATATAATCTCTTTGTGGGATTCTCGTCAAATAATGAGATCTACACAGTCCTAAAATATAGTGACCGTTGGGGTCAACATATGGTATTCTTAGCTACCACGTGATCTGTAAAGTGAATTCGTCTATTACTCCTTGAGTCATACACTGACGGTTTATTTCTTCAGGACTTCATAATCCAAATAGAAAGCACTTTCAAAATTAGAAAGCCACTTTCCAGAACGACTGGAACGCATTCAAAACGAAGGCGTGCGTATAGTCTTGGGCTGTACGCGAGATATCTTCATTGTGATGATGTGGCACATGCTTGAATTGCTGTCAATTAGATCCAGATATACCATCGCCCAGGTAAAAGCGTATATGCGAGTAACCACAGACTAAAGGCACCCCTTGCTTGGAACATCGCTGACATCAAAGGAGCAAGAATAAAGCGGGGGATGTCGTGGATAGCTCAGGCTGAGGAGACTATTAGACAGGTGACCACAGTTGAAATATATTCAAGGGAGACGAATGGAGTAAGTCAGAAGATAGTTGAATGAACTACCAGCAAGTCATCACCAGCCTTGGTAGAGAGTACTGAACTTGGGCCAATGGGAGAGCAGGAAATTGATCAGCTTATCAATTCTTATGCTGGGGATGATGATGCCATTGTGTTCACTGATGGGTCAGTAATCCGTGGTAATAAATCAGGGTGGGGCTTCTCAGCTAGAGTTGAGGGCAGAACCGTCGCTGAACATAGGGGGTGGGGGGCTTACATGATAACAACCTCCAGCATGAGAATGGAGGTAGAGGCAGTTACTGCTGCCTTAAGATGGCTGTCTGAGACTTTATTAACAAAAGCAGTTATTGTAACAGACTCGCAATCCATGCTTCGATAGGTTCAAAATGGATGGCTCCGACATGAATGGAAAACCTCCATAGAATCATCGAATCTTCAAGAATTGATATAGATCTACTGTCCTGGTCATGCATGGCTATGCGGCAATGAAGAGCTGACAGACTAGCTTCAAGAGCACCCATTAAAGGTGAATTGAACATGGATAATAGAGAAATACTGAAAGAAATTCATGATCGCCTGTTAGAGAATGACACTGCAATCGATGAATCATCAAGGCTAAGACTGCTGGAATTTGGCCTCAAATGTTAGACCAGCAGGGATGGATGTATGAGGACGCATCCGGCGTACAGTGTGCAACAGGAACAATTAGCATTCATACTCTTCGACATTTGCTGAGGAAGACTAAGCACCTATGGGTCGGACAGGAGTGCAATGACGTCGATTCTGATAAACATTAACATAAACATTAATATTAACATTAGAAAGCACTTATGCTCACATTGGTAGTCTTTTAATACTTTATTTTTGGTGCTTCCCAACAGTTTAACATATGTACATTGATGGGCCGGTGAAGAACAAAAATATGTAGACATCATCGTTACAAGTATTTAGTAATACAGCTCTTTCTCCCTGGTTAACACTTATGTCACGTGTTACTCTGCTTTCGGTCTTCTGCGTTTCTATCTCGTTTTTCTCTGTTGTGACATAAATGTTTTTCGTTGCTCTATCGTCTATCTTTCACTACTTCGTTCAAATTCTATGTAGTCTGGGTGATGCTTGAAAGTATCATTTGTGACCGGACAGCCTCGGGGATCTTAACGTCATTTCAAGACTGCATCTTCAACCCGAATTGATTACGAGGCATAAAGTTCATAATTCAATAGACACGTACCTTCTACTGAGTGGATCTCTCCATTCCCTTAAACAACACACACTATTGGTTCTCTCTGAAAAACTCTGCTCTCGACACAATCATCTCTTGAGTTCTATTATCTCATGTTGGCTTTGATTTCTGTTTCCACAGATTGATTTGCCACAAGCACATTTCAAAGCATCCACACTAAAAGAAAAACTCTTCAACTGAAATTTATCTCTGGTCCTTTCACATTGAAGACCAGATTTGAACTGATTCAACGCACAACATGTTGCCTTATCTTCCTAACTGTCACGTGAAAACGTCAAACTGATTGTGACATATTATGAAAATAGCTTTCGCCTATCTATTTCTCTATCCACACTTTTCTTTTACCTAGCTTTCACCTACGCCTGTTAGTTAACATAAAACCATCCTATACTCAGAGATCTGTACCTTTTTCTAATTTAGCACGCATTTTAATTGCTGTTAGCTATTTCCTTTGATGTATGTTCCCGAGAGACCTATTAGCTAACGCTGAGCGGGGTATCTGTAATTTTTAACGCCAGCTATGGAAAATCATTGGATAGGATCAGATAGCAACCAGGAGGAGATCAGTTTGGAACAATGGGCAGAACATTTCTATTACCTTCCCCTCAACTGTTCGTTTGAAAGTAATTAAACACGGCGAATCGCTAGATCAAAGACATTGATCGCTAGAATGGCCCATACGAGCAGAGACTTGTAAAATTTGCACTGATTAGCAAATTATTTTACGCCAGATCTCAAGCGAGTCCGTACGCAACAGAGAGAGTCTAGGTTTCGGTTATAGTGAGAAAAATGGCTTTGATTTCACGTATTCCCCAAGATCTGAACGTAGGTGCTAAATCTGGCAGAATCTGGTTTTCGGTGAATAGTGGCCATTCCCTTTGATTTCAGATATATATACCCCAGCATTCTAACTCAAATTTATCCAGTACCGCCACAGCTTCAGGAGCCATCTAGCTACGATTCTAGAATCACTTGTATTTAGTAAAGTTCTTAGTAGTCGGTGGAGATAGTCTTAGACGTTTGTGTGAAGGTAAATACTATGCTAGTAGTTTTGAGTGATTTTAATGGTAAAATCTTCGATTATATTTCACTAGATTTTGTGCAGAGTGATTTACTAGATAGATCCGTCATTAATATTTCTCTAGATTTTATTGTGTTACATTGGCTAGCAGAATTAATAATAATTTCTAGCTAAATTATTCTAGCTATAAAATAAATTTTATTAACTGTTAGTAACCAGTCAGAGAATATTTTAAGCGACTAGTAAGGCACTGTTCATCATGAGTATTGACGAAATAAGTATTTATTTCTAATTCATGATGATTGATTTTTTTAACTGACTAGAATTTATTTCACTGGGAGTTTTAAACGACAAGACCAGCTCTAAGCTTGTAGTCTATAATTTAAAGTTAAATAACCGAAGTGGATAAATATATTATATTTTACGCGGGTTAAGGATAGGATTGGAAATACTATATTATAGTTAAGTATTTGTATTTTTTCTCCTTTACACAGTATTGGGTCAAACCATAAACCTTACCAGCGTCTTCCAGGTAAATCGGAGAGTAACCATACAAAAGAACCATTTAATTAGTATCTGGGTTTCTTCAAGGTAAAAGCTGTCTGAGGTTGTGTTTACACCCAGAAAGAGACAGAATACCACACAAAGAACATTAAGTGTGACTTTGTAACTGGGCATATAGATCCAGATTTCTTTGCAAATTTCATTTACAGTCAGCCCGTAGCGGTGACTTAACAAGCATTTACATCTCCCGACGTTTGATCATTTGTCGTGTGACAAAGAATTTTATACTGAGAGAAGTTACCACCCTGTCATTTCTATGTACTGGAAATCTCAAATTATTGACACTGTGAGCGCCGTTAAATTTCTTACCTGGAACAATTAAATGTGACATAAACAGTAATCCTGAATAAAAATAACAAAGGGAACGCTCCCCGGAGAATTGAAGTTAATATCTCTTTGAGGAACTGGGGTTCTCTTCGCCAAATATAACACTGGTTCTGCTGTGGGTGTGCATCCTAAAGATTGTCCCTGAAGATACCACACAAGTATTAGGTAAGAAAGAATGCTCGTGGCCACGGTTGTCTGAGAAGAGAGGACGGATGAATGAATAATTCTCATGTATATCTTGTAGAATCCATGTACACATTTTTGTGTATTTTTCTATGCAAGTTTTGCTGATGCTGCCCTTTATCAGAATAGATTAACGTATACTCTGTTCTTTACGGTAGAGGGAATTACTAGACCATAGGGTATACATGGTTGACTCTTTGGGGTTAATAACGTTCGTCTAACGGGATCTTGTCTCAACAGAGGGAGGGAGGATTACACCTATGAGTCTAACTCTTTAATTAATTCATTGACTTATGTTTATTTGTGTTTGATTTAATATTCAAAATATTGCTGTTGAGAAGTTTCTTATGATAAATAAAATTTACATAAACTTTATTTACGTGTCTTGGTCAGCTTGTCCCAAAACATCCCGATTCCATAGATATAGTTTTCACTTCTGTGCGTCAAATTGTCGTCACTTATCTGTGTGTGTGTGTGTATTTGTGAGTGGTTGAATATATATATATATATATATATATATATATATATATATATATATATATATATACATATATATATAGGAAAACTATCTGATCTAAGAATCTCAGTCGTAACCGATAGGCTGGATAGATTATCTCTCAAACCCAGGAACAGACTTTTCCTTTCACCATTTCACTCGTGAAAATCTATTTCTTTACTTTATCTCCCACTGAGCTATCACCTGTTCCCGTTCTATTCAGACCGGACCATAATTGATCTTAAATTTCTATCGAAAAATCTACGACACTGATGTTAGATTCTACTTAAATAAATCTCACCTAGCCTCACGGACTCTCTTGTACCTGTTGTCGTTTCTAATAACTATTTTTCCCACTGTACATCAAGTCATGATTATTTCACTTTATTCCACTCTTTCTAAAATTTTAAACCATATTGTAAAACCCGATTACACAATCATGCATTAGTAGATTGAAATGAACGAGTCCTCACTCGATTTGATTAAATTTTTTGTGTCTTGCATTGTCCTCTTCTTTACGCCAAAAACTCGGAGAATTTTCTCTATTTGTAGAAAAAACGATGTGGTCACTACACGACATGGAGAAGAGACCATTATGTTATTGTTTCAATCATTTCCTTGTTTTCTGCCGGCTCTGCCTTTTTTTTTAAACCTGATACTGTGCTGTAGAAGAGAATATTTGATAGCCCGTGCGATCTCGATAAAAAGAAGTTTAAGAAAAATCACGTGTTAATCAAAAACTATATCATAAGTAAAGTTGCGGAAAGAAAGAGAACGAAAAAACGCTCACAATAAAAAAATAATAGACAAAGAAATATGACACACAAAAGAACAATTAGTTAGAGACAAAATGATAGGAAATAGACGACATGGAAACAAAGCATAATACAAGAGACGAAGTGATGTAAATTTCAAAGCATGCAATAGCTCTAGACTCACCTTGGAGTCAATACTCACTGTCTTTAGTAGGACACAAACCTCCAGCCAGACTGGCTGCCACCTTTGCCATCGACTTCTGTTGACAAAACTGTTTGACCCATTGACAGCCAGTAAATCCGGTGTAGCGTGGAGTATCTTACATGTATCTTCGATGTGGATAATAATCACCTGCCGGAAGCTTGAGTCATCGTTAGCCACCAGATAGAGGCGCATCTCTTGGGAGCCCTCAACTATATTCGTTGTAATCCTTGCCAGCAGTGGTCTCTAGCGTCTTGCTAATCGGATTTATTAGTAAGGTAGGTAAAGGAACCCGTTACACGAGCATTAAGGCATATTGGGAATATGGTGTTAGGCCCATATTATCTTGACCGACGGCACACTAGGGGTGATGTGGTCAGCATCACGCCGGCCGCCTTAACCTTCCCAGAGTTGCTCTGGTACCCATTTGGGGCTGGGTCGACCCAGGAGCCGTTTGTGGCATAAAAATTCCCACCTCATCTGGGGATCGAACCATAGACCACTGCGCTATGAAGCCAGTGCACTAACCACTATGCTACCGTATTAGTAGTGCTAGGTTATTCACACTGGTGTTGTCTCCTTTAAACGTGCCTTTGAAAGTGGGTGCGCGCTTGGATTATTTTAATTACTGGTTCCACGGGGAGCTTATCTCCACATCATTTGGATATCAAGATTCAAAGGAACTGTGTTAGGTTTTTCTCGTGGCGGATTACTTACATACCAGGATTATTGTGCTCAAGACTGGAGAGGCCGTTTTCATAACCGAAAAATGGGGGCCAACTGTTTGCTAGATAACCTGATTTGTGAGAAAGTCTCTGGGTGTTGTGTGGGTGTGAGACAGAGGCAGTGACTAGTTTGATTGCCAGAGGAGGTGTGTTAGTTTGTTATTCTGTGATTGGTGATTTCTAGCCTTCAGAGATAATGAAGGCCTTGTTTTTTTTTCTTTTTGATATTGTTTTTTTTTTTTCAACTTCAATAAGCATATACATATTACGTGTGGTCAGAATCTTCTCTATTCTAACTGTCACTTGATGTTCTGCCGTATGTCCTTACTGTAGTAGATTAGTCTATTTGAACATTGGAGCACGGCTGAGAGGTTTACATCATTAAAGTCAGTCGGAGTATGGTGGAGAAGTAGCCTCACTATTCTCCGGAAGTATTATCTCTCCCCATAATTTAATTAGCCACTCTATTCTCTCTAAATCTCATTACATCATTCATAGTCTGTATACACTCAAACATTCTCTATTTATCCATAACTCACGATAACCACGATACTACGAGGGACGTGTTGCGGCCACCAGACTTGACCAGTGACGAGAGTGAACCAGTCCATAACCTGCAAAGAACAAGCATCGGCTGGAGCAGAAACCAACCAACATATTACTGTCAGCTAAGTACCCATTCAAAGCTGCCAAGTGAACTCTTTCATAAAGAACTGTTCAAATCAGACCATCACCTGTGAGGAAATTTTAAAAACTCTATCTAAATTCACCCCACCTCTTATTTATTTGACACCTGTTAACGATAATTGATTATTAAATTTTATATCTGTAATATGACAAATATATAGTTGATTTAGTCATTTTAAGTGAACTGCACCCGTATGACTCAGTCATTTAAAATATTTATAACAGAGCTATTTAAGTAATATTTTGCTGAGTTAAATCAGTTGGGGGCTCATCAGAACGAACTAAAATCCTAACTCATAGAAGGTCAGGAAAGATAAAAGTTGACAAGGCCTTGACCCTATCAGCCGTTAGTACTTGATTTCTTTAAATTCCTATGAGGCTCTCTAGAATTGAAGCACTATTTGTCAATTGACATCTGTGCCTAGAGTAATCTTGAACGAAAGGTGGACACATGTGAAGACCCTCAGTAGAAACTCTGAATTGTTGCCAATGTTGGACCATCAATGCAGAGCAAGGGGAGTAAATCCCGTGACACACAGCTGTGGATATTATGATAAATAACGAAATACTCGCGGGAGGGAAGCGAGATATGATTTCTTAGAAGAACAGTAGTAACAATTCATTGACAGCCTAGATAACAAACGAAGGAAGTTTGAGCGGTGTGCATGAATGTTGTTACTTTATGGTGACATTTTGAATAATTGAGGGATGCAGCGTGCGTGATGAAAATAGAAAAAGGCAAGTACAGGATTCGTAGAAACGCTTGATAATAAGAAAAACAATCAGTAAATAGATCAGAATATACACTAAGACACCCTAATATAACCAACATATCCATGCACATGGTTAATGGTTGAAAGTGACACGTTGCGTGCAAGCGTACTAGAAACGTAACTGAAACAAAAATTAATACAACTCACTTCAAAATAATCACAATCTATCTTGGACACCACAACGTGCAGCTATCACTAAAAATCGGTTATCACCAATCTGTAAAGCGCGTTGTGTTACAAAACATTCCATATTGATTCACAAAATCCCGTGATGACTACCACTATTTTAATTGGCGGGTCGGGAGAAGGAATGAAACAGTGTAAATGTCTTCAGGTAATACTTGATATTGATCCTTGTGGAGATAGAATAATTAAAAGCCAACAAATGTTTAAATCAAAATTATTTTTTCTGGAAAATATGTTCTCCTATAAGAGATCAGTGTAAGATATTTTGTTGGATGATAAAGTAGCTTTAATGACGTCAATGTATGACCTCAGGTCAATGTTTGCCAAACATGTAGATGGACTAAAAAAAGTACTAAGGTGACCAATAGGAACATCAATATACTGTAAATATACATACATTTCTTTACGTGTCACCATTTAAATGTTAGGGGAGGTAACTTATTCCTTTGTTTCTTTAATTTTATTTCAAGGGAAACAATTTACCCATTACTTACTTACTTACTTACTTAGTCGTTCCCCTTCTACCGTGAGGTGTAGAGGTTTGGAAGAGAGAGCGCCAGACCATTCTATCAGCTGTGTTTACCCATTACACAAATGCTAAAAAAATAAAAGATTTTCGTTCAGATTTAATTGCATCTGGTTAAAAGCAAAAATATATAAAACAAAGAATATAGTGTTATGCCCACTTTAAGAAAACCTGTTACATTCTATTTGTGAATGTTGTTATTCGCTGTTATTAATAAATATTGAAACAATATTTCACTTGATGCACATGACGATGAAGTGAAAACGTAGCTGCTCTGCTACCTTCAATGATAATAGACGTTTACATTCTGTTGGCGTAAATTTATCCCTCAGCGCTGAAACGCGTTTTTCATCAATCCCTTGAACATTACTGTATTACAAGACATCCCAGAATAACGTTTCTACGCACGGACAATAATTATACTGAGCAAGAGAAACAGCTGTTACAGATAAACACTTCAAAGACGTTTCTGTTTGGATTTATAACGACTTTTTACGCGATGTTCATAATTTAATGGTATGTCTTCCACATACAAAGAGATGTTTAATCCGCTAACTGCTAACTTCGTTGCTTCCAAGATGTTGTACTATTCAAACATGGATAAGTTGAATCTCGACTTTCGTGATCTAGAATGTGGGCTACATTGTAAAACCCGGACACACTTAGATTAGTTATTGTTTTCTACTTACATCTTAGTAAGATCCGTTGGAACTGGTGTGAATAGTCTACCTCGCTGTACAAACTCCATGCTTGAAAGTGATCGCTAGTTTAATAAACCGACTGGACAATTAATAGCATAGACACACGTAGTAAGAGTGACGTTATATACTGAAGCACATTAAAAACGCACCACTATTATATATACTTATGCCGAGAAGCTGGGAAAAAAAGTGTAAAAATGGATTTTCCACGTGTTTTTTTATGAGGTAGAAAGCGAATGGCTGCTGAAATGGAAAGTGCATGATTCAACCCCCGGGTTTGTGTACAGACTAATTGAAAACAATGAAAGTTACACGTGCAACACGATTCCCAACAGCTATGACCCTGAAAATGTGTACGCGTTGTGGCAGTATACTCGGTATAAAAAGGCCGTTGAGACAAAACACCCAGTACATGTGCTTGAAATGCCAAGACTATCTGAAAACGACCGCCAACGAGCCATTGGTATGTTGGAGACTGGAATGAGC
This sequence comes from Oreohelix idahoensis, assembly GCA_024509875.1. Taxonomy (NCBI): domain Eukaryota; kingdom Metazoa; phylum Mollusca; class Gastropoda; order Stylommatophora; family Oreohelicidae; genus Oreohelix; species Oreohelix idahoensis. The sequence continues at coordinate 54,958 of JAMPIV010013456.1, forward strand.
TCGCGGGCCATTGCCAGAAGGATGAATTGCCACCACAGCACTATTGTACGTCTCAATGAACGTTACGGAACCACTGGCAGTGCCCAGGATAGACTTCGGAGTGGCCAACCACGAGTTACTACCCCTGCGCAAGATCGTCATATTGTGCTGAGTCACCTAAGGAATCGTTCTCTCCCGGCAAGTCAAATAGCAAGAACAACAGTGGGTAGACGTGGGCAAGTCTCTCAAATGATAGTCATACGACGACTCAGAAATACAGGCCTTACTGCAAGACGACCTTATGTTGGGCCAAACTTGACTCACATACATCGTCAGCAGCGCCTGCAATGGGCAGAGCAACATGTCAGATGGACTAGACTGCAGTGGACTGCTGTCCTACTCACAGACGTGAGCAGATTCAACATATCCTTTGCTGATGGACGTATGCGGATTTGGCGACGGTGTAGAGAGCGCTTTGCAGATTGCTGTGTTTGTCAGCACAACCGATTTGGAGGTGGCAGTATTCACATTTGGGGAGGACTCAGTTTTCACCATCGCTTGCCTCTTCACGTCTTCCGTGGAAATGTTAATGCTCTGACTTATCGAGATGAGGTTCTGGATGCATTGGTTGCTCCTGCGTTCACAAATTATCCAGACTTGCAGCTTCTCCAGCAGGATAACGCACGTGCGCACACCGCATGCATTACGTAGCAATATCTACAGCAGCAGAACATTGTGACGATTGATTGGCCTGCCCTATCACCAGACATGTCCCCTATAGAACATCTGTGGGACGAGCTTGGACGCAGAGTCTACAGGCAAGGTTCTCCAGCTAATCTGCAACAGCTCGAAGCTGCTCTTACACAAGAATGGGACTTGATTCCCTGGAATTTCCTTCAGAGACTTGTGCGTTCCATGCGGAGCCGCTGCCAAGCTTGTTTGCAAGCACAAGCTGGACATACCAGATACTGAGGATAGTGTGAATGAATTTTTTTATTGGTTGCATTTTTGGTTTTCTCCCTTGCCTGCAAAGAATGCAATGAATTTCATAACAATCAAGAGTACAAATTAATGACCAGCATGGATTCATAGGAAAATGAATAAAGATTCCAAATATGTAAACTTGTAAACACTTATATTTACATTTCACACTCTGTTCCTGGATTATACAGGTGGTGCGTTGTTAATGTGCCTCAGTATATAAGACAGTACTTACATATACGAACATGCTTACCTGTATGATTTGAACCCGAGACTATGACAACAGATTTTGAGAGAAGAAAATAACTTTTACAAATATAATGTAACAGAAAGATCATCGGAGTAAAAAACCTGAAAGTTATATCAAGTCAACAGGTTAAAGACTCATGGATAGACGCGCTATTCTGTAATAACAAAATGACTGAGGCAGACATGGTATTGCCGCATACGGATATCACATCAGTTACCAAAGATTGTCCCACAATGCCCAGTACCAGACAAAATAAGACCTGATAGACAGAAAAGAAATACATTGGCAACATAAAAGAATTGACGCTTCTAACTGTCGAGGAACTAAACAAGCTAACAACTGGTGTGTACTAGTACAGCACTTATCGTCTGTGGTGAATCAATGGTCACGTGTTCTGAGACAAGCTAAGACAAGTCACCTGTATAATCAGTCACATTAGTCTCATGTCACATTTACATCAATGAATTCAAATAATTCAATCCATAAAAGTATTAGTAACCAATTAAAATAAATAAACTGGTTATCTGTCTTTGCTTCTGGTTACACCCATTTTTATTATTCCTGTACTTACATCATCTTGTTTATTCTGTATTATGTCTGTCGTAAATAAAAATGGTTCACATCAGTTCATCACTATCATGTGTTCTGTGAATGGTGAAATTTACACAAAACTTTAGTTATTTAAAGTGTTGTCCTGATTTACTTCTCGTTTGTAAACAAACATATTAGTAGTATATGTGGTAAAGTGGGATGATATAAATATTTATAGGGGACTTAGTGTACTGACTGAGATCAGCTGTGAAGGTATCTGTATCTAATAGATGTAGTGTGTTACAGATAACCTTACTTGCTACCACATTTATACCTCAATCAGAATTATTCTGGAATATTGTGATGACTACGTTGAATGTCTAGGGTATGTATATGATGAAGTGTAAGTCACAACAACAACAGACAGATAAACAATTTAATTTATTCCACAACACTTCACAACACTGTGACACTCACACACATTTAACACTCTATAAGACTATCTTAAATGATTCTATGGTAAAGTTTCAAATATATATGTATTAATTACTTTCACTAATATATTTCCTGATTCAACTACAAAGTGAACCAGGAATCACAATCAAATGTAATCACAATTTATATATACATAATTTATAAATATGAACCTTGTAGTGACATATTTTATTAATATTATCCTATGTGTGTCAGTTGTGTAGTAGTACTATGAGGTAATACTGGTGTTGGTTTTCAAGCTATGTTGTTATTTGTCATCATGACTTCAAGTGTTTGTTTATCTTGGAAATAGTATGGGGAAAAAGTCACAGTTCCTATCAATTTACACAATGTATTTTCCCTCTGATTTATTATACTGTCAATTTTAGAGGGGGACACATAATGTTGAGCTCCTCTGGCCACGGAAGCTTATCTTTCGTGATGGCGGCAGGAAAACACTCCTCTGCTTGATAGCTTCCCTGTGTTCTGGAGACACCACACTGGTCACTATCTGGACCCAGGAGTATGCTGTCAGCCTCTAGATTCAGCAAAGCTCAGACCAGGTGCTGCTCAATAACTTTAGGACCACAGTTCCTGAAACAAGAAGGTTGTACCTCCTATTTCAGAGCTAATTTATAATCTATTTCCAGACAGAACACAATACATAACAAACACTGAGTTCAGAGTGGTAGGCCAACTGCCAGCTTTATCTGAAACAATTTACACCAGTATACTCCTCCCTAATGGTTACTACGCCTCTGCAATTCCAGCATTAGTTCTTTCTAGTCAATAAGATAGGTGTCAGTGTACTGTTTGGCAATTCCGTGCAGTTTTACTTTTCTCCGACACTTTCTGTTCAGGTTGGAGCAATATTTATGCCTTGCCTCATGTTCGCTACTGAACCACACACATATACAGACATAAATTATCAATTTACATACAATTTTCATTAAAAAGATATCAAATATTTCAATCTTACCATAATTCATGGAAATAATACACAATTACGTTGACTGGCAATGAATATGGCACAAAATCCGACCTGCCGCTGTCTCAGGCTTTTATTTAGAAAAATCTAAGCTGAATCTCAACGCACTGTTGCTTTAGAAAGTTTATTTGAAAATGTGGTGCTGAACTGACGCTTCTAATTGCCTATATTGGCGGGTCTAACCAATCGTGCCATGTTTACACAGCTTTTCAAAAAAGTACCTCTACTACTGTCTCCCCTAACAACAAAGAATTAGTATTTGTAGCCCGACTAATCGTGTTTAGCCTTACATTTACTTCTATCCAATCAAATAGGATTTAACATGGGGACATATTTCCCGTACAATGGTGGTTTCCAAATCTGCCACTGAGCGATTCTGATTTTGGTGTTGTCTGACACCCTCATTATTTCTTTTGGCTAGAATTTGTTAATTCCTAGACTATTTGCGTAACACTTAACATATTCTTTGTCAGCAAGTCCTAAGGAACCCAACTATATAAATTTTATGGGGCTAAGGGGCTGCGTTCAAAATATGCATTTTCTTCTAGGATAGTCGTGCTGTTGTCACCTCCTCACTTCCAAACTTTATGGTGTCTGCTGTACTGTCATGCTTTCAAACGTAAACCAGTATAATGTCATCTTTCCCAATAAGCATTTTTTCAGGTTTTTAAAACTAACTCTCGTATGGGTAGTGTTTTTTATCACTGTCTATCTGAAAAAAAGTTAGTGCATGTGGCCTTACACGCGTGATGGTAGTAATTGTATAGCGAGACGCGTGTTAGTGTTGCAAGCGTTCCGGCTTTCAGCCCTCCCTTTCTTTCTATCCTAAGTTCATCTGTCTGTTCGTTTATGGTAACGTAGTGTATAAAATGACATGAATGGAATTTTAAATATAGGTCAGCTTGCGTATCTCAAGGTTTTTCTTAGAAAGGCAGTACACGTTTTATTGTGTTGTGGAAACGCGTGTATGCTGCAGTAGGCTTTTACTATCAACGTGAAACGTTACAATTTGCAGACGAAGTAGAAAACAAGGGGGATTTCGAGTACAGTCATTGTGACAGCACTGTTCTTTACCATTCTTCTTTCCTTTTATTGAATTTATTCGGTAGGCTTTACATTTACCTTTTAATTTATATATGTGGATTTAGAATGTTTCACGACAAATTCTCCCCTCTTAAAACAGACGTTATATGTCAGTCTATAATTCTATATACACATAGAGAAATTTATTATCTTTCCTGGGGCTTAGGGTGATTCTCATCACCCGGATGGCGGCTTAAAAAATCCGCTCCCAGATTTGTTTTTCCACTTATATACTCTATGCTAAACTCAAATGGCTGCATCAGTAATGACCAACGGAGTAATCTAGAATTTTCATGTCTAGCCTGAGCTAGAAACGACAAGGGTTTGTGATCCGTTTGCAACTTAAATGCCTTCCCATACAGATAAATATTGAATTTCTTTATCGCCCATATTACTGCAAGACATTCTTTTTCGCTAGTTGAGTAGTTGGTTTCAGCTTTATTCAACTTTCTGCTAGCATATGCCACTGGGCTTAATTCCCCATCCAATGCATCTGATTTCTGTAGCAGAGTCGCACCTAACCCAATATTACTGGCATCCGTCCTTACAATGAATTCTTGACTTAAGTCAGGTAATTTCAAAATAGGTTTACTTCTGAGCTTTTCCATCAATTCTTGGTAAGCGATTTCATATGTGGTGTCCATGTAATTCGATCTGGATTTCCCTTACGTGTCAAATCAGTTAACGGTGCACATATGGAATTAAAGTTTTTGATATCCTTTTGGTAGAAACCACATAATGAGACAAAGGATCTCACGTCTTTCTTGGTTTGTGGTCTCGGGGCTTTCTTTAGTTTCTCTAAATTCTTTGGGTCAGGGGTCATGTTTCCCTGATAAACTGTGTGTCCCAAGAATTCTAATTCTTTACATCCAACGCAACATTTGGTTGGTCGGGCTGTGAAATTCGCTTCCCTAAGTCGATTAAACAGCATGTTCAGAGAGTCAATGTGTTCCTCAAATGTTTCTGTGGCTATAAGGATATCATCCATGAAATTTGTGATGCATGGGTTATTCAGAGGGTCCAATAATTTTCTCATCATTCTAGAGAAGACACTAGGCGCATTCTTCAATCCAAATGGCAATCTATTAAACTCATAGTGTCCTTCTGAAGTACTAAAAGCTAGGTATGGTCTAACCTCAGGCTTTACTGGAATCTGATAGTATCCTTTACTCAGGTCCACTTTTGAGAAATATTTAGCTTTATTTAGCCTGGCAAACAACTGATTTGTATCCGGCAATGGATCCACCTGTCCTTCTGTAATAGCATTCATTCTCCTGTAATCTATACAGAGTCTATGTTCTCCAGAGGGCTTCCTTAAGAGTACAACACCGGAACTATACGAAGATTTACTGTGTGAAATAATTCCTTCCTTCAACAAATAGTCTATCTCTTCCCTCAAAGCTTTCTCCTTAGCAAAAGGAATCGAATAGGGTTTCATACATACAGGTGTGGGGTCTATCAGTTTCATATCATATTCCAATAAGTTTGTATGCCCCAGTCGGTCTGTTAATACCTCTGTATGATTATCTAGAACCTGTTGCACTCTCTCTTTCTGAGTTTTCGTTAAATGTGTACTGATTTTCACCTGTGCCGCTGTCTCACAGGGGTGTAATGGATATTCAAATGATGAAAGTGGTTCTTTTTTCATCTCCATGGCGATGGACAAGGTCAACAAGTGTGTCTCTTCCTGATGTTCTCTTTCCAAATATTTCTTCAGGAGATTCACATGATAGATTTTTTCTTTCCCCTTCTTATCTATCTTATAATTAGTTCTAGACACCTTCTCTAGAACTGTATATGGACCTTGCCATCCAATTTGTAACTTATTCTGGCTACCGGGGAGAAGAAGCAGTACCTTCTCTCCCACATCCAAATCTCTGTCTTTCGCTTTCCTGTTATAATAGGCAGCATGTTTCTTCCTGGCTTGTTTCAAATTTTCATTGGCAAGTTTCCAGCCAGTTTTTAAACGAGTGGTCAGCTCATTCACATATTGGTATGAGGATGTAATATTTTCCTCTGCCTTTTCATCAGTCCACGTTCTTAACAGCGTTACATATGGACCTTTAATTTTGTTGACCTATTTGTCCATGCACCCGTATGGTCTCTTCAACTCGAAGCGCTATAGTGATGATTTTTCTTCCCAGAATTATCATGCACAAAACGACCGCTACCAAATTTTCTCTTGGGGCTGTCTCCCCACTTAGAATTCTGGATGAGAGATTTCCTCTTTACATCTTCTTCCTCCAGTTTGTTTAAGTCCGATTCAGGGATTTTCGGCTTATTCTGGGGTAAGACATCTTTTTGCACTCTCCGCATAGTGGCCATTGTAAAACAGTTAAGTGAAGCTTGTCCGTGAAAAGGGGCTTCCCATTCCATTTGGTCCACTTTATTAAATTTATTTTTCTTTGTATTATCAGGCCTAATTTTGCCCCGTGGCGTGTCCAGGTCCTGATCAATGTTCCCACTTGTGGGTGTTCCCTCATGTGCTATGCTACACCTTTCTACAAAATTCTCAATGTCCCATCTTGCCTTATGCCAATAATAATTGTGAGCCACCTTTTGGATGATGGTACCTATTTTTTCATGGTCCCCATCTGGTTTCACATGTAGGTTCCTTATTAACTCTGCCCTATATCTCTTTGGAAGAACCAACTGTCCGTGACCATGGGATCTAGTTCCGGCCTTCCTATACATCAACTTGTTTTTCATGTAAAAATCTCCCTTGCCTGGAGTAGTATGACAAGTTGACAATTTCCTAAAACAAGGCTTGAGGGTCTTATCCCCAGCCTGTGCCTTCCTCATCTCTTCTGGAGTGGTATCTAACATAATATCCTCCTCCTGTCTTGAGGTCAACTTGACCTGAAGGGTGGCCATAACTATAGGGTTCCTTCTACAATGGTCAGTGTCATGATTGTTCATCTGACAATTCTTACACCATCTCTTTCCTTGGTTGAAAGATTTTCTTTCATCATATTTCCTTTCATCGAATTGTGGGGTTTTATTTTTATTGTCATACCGTGGCCTATCAATTGGTGCTTACCTTTGTTTTGATCTCTAGGATCAAATTTATTAAAGTTCTGTGGTGCCCTAAAATTTTCTACCTGTTTCTTTTTATTACCTGATACCTCTGCCTGAGCCGCTTGATACCTTTCAGCAACATTTAGCAACTCACCCAGCCTCTCTGCACCTTGTTCCATGAGAAACTTTCTCAGGTCTGGAGCCATGGACTCTCTTAATTGTTCTATAATTACCATTTCCTTAAGATCTTGGGTTTTCCCCAGAGAAGTCCATTTCTCCAAGTATGTCTCTAACCGTGCAGAGAACTGGTGATAGGTTTCACCTGACAGTAGTTTAGCATTCCTAAATTTTTTTCCTATAAAATTCTGCGTTCGTTTCATATCTTAACAAAAGAGCCTGCTTTAGCATGTCATAATTTTCTTGATCACCTCTGTTCATTTTGGCAAAAACTTCATAAGCTGCCCCACGAAGCCCTTGAGATAACTTTAAGCTCCACCTTTCTCTTTCTAACCCATATGTGGTAGCTAATAGTTCATATCTATTTAGATAGCTCTCAATATCATCGTCTTTCTCAACAAAATGATCTAAATGAAAATTCATAGCTGAGGGTGAGGCTCCCTGACTAGCAGTGGCATCAGAGGTAATGGGACTGGCACCATTTTCAGGAGCATGGCCTTGAAACTCAAACTCCCTTAGTCGTAACTCATGTTCCCTTTGTAATCTCTTCTCCTCCTTTTCTGCTTCCCTCTCTGCAGCTAATCGCTTGTCTTCCCTTTCTGCAACTAATCTTCTTTCTTCTGCTTCCAATTTCTTAGCCTCACCCTCAATCTGCAGCCTCTTAGTTTCAGCCTCAAATTGCAGCCTCTTAATTTCTTTTTCAGCCTCTAATTTTCTTTCAGCCTCTTTTCTAATCTTCTTTCTTCCCGTTCAATATATTTGTCACATTCAGCAGTGACATAAGCAATCATAATTTGCCCGTCCATTCCTAACTCTTTTGCAGTCTGCACAGCAGCAGATCGAAATTTGGCCAGGTCCACCATTTTCTAACAGGTAAATGTATGTAATGTCTAACTAAACAATACAATCTGTAATTACTTATCCAAAGACACCACAGGCACTGAGAGCTCAACGTTATTTATTTCCACCCAAGGATATCTTTTAATTCTTATTATTCCCGATATATATATATATATATAATAGGAGAAAGTTCAATATCCCGGACGAGCCCCCAATAAATGTGGTAAAGTGGGATGATATAAATATTTATAGGGGACTTAGTGTACTGACTGAGATCAGCTGTGAAGGTATCTGTATCTAATAGGTGTAGTGTGTTACAGATAACCTTACTTGCTACCACATTTATACCTCAGTCAGAATTATTCTGGAATATTGTGATGACTACGTTAAATGTCTAGGGTATGTATATGATGAAGTGTAAGTCACAACAACAACAGACAGATAAACAATTTAATTTATTCCACAACACTTTACAACACTGTGACACTCACACACATTTAACACTCTATAAGACTATCTTAAATGAGTCCATGGTAAAGTTTCAAATATATACGTATTAATTACTTTCACTAATATATTTCCTGATTCAACTACAAAGTGAACCAGGAATCACAATCAAATGTAATCACAATTTATATATACATAATTTATAAATATGAACCTTGTAGTGACATATTTTATTAATATTATCCTATGTGTGTCAGTTGTGTAGTAGTACTATGAGGTAATACTGGTGTTGGTTTTCAAGCTATGTTGTTATTTGTCATCATGACTTCAAGTGTTTGTTTATCTTGGAAATAGTATGGGGAAAAAGTCACAGTTCCTATCAATTTACACAATGTATTTTCCCTCTGATTTATTATACTGTCAATTTTAGAGGGGGACACATAATGTTGAGCTCCTCTGGCCACGGAAGCTTATCTTTCGTGATGGCGGCAGGAAAACACTCCTCTGCTTGATAGCTTCCCTGTGTTCTGGAGACACCTCACTGGTCACTATCTGGACTCAGGAGTATGCTGTCAGCCTCTAGATTCAGCAAAGCTCAGACCAGGTGCTGCGCAATAACTTTAGGACCACAGTCCCTGAAACAAGAAGGTTGTACCTCCTATTTCAGAACTAATTTATAATCTAACACTTTCTGTTCAGGTTGGAGCAATATTTATGCCTTGCCTCATTTTCGCTACTGAACCACACACATATACAGACATAAATTATCAATTTACATACAATTTTCATTAAAAAGATATCAAATATTTCAATCTTACCATAATTCATGGAAATAATACACAATTACGTTGACTGGCAATGAATATGGCACAAAATCCGACCTGCCGCTGTCTCAGGCTTTTATTTAGAAAAATCTAAGCTGAATCTCAACGCACTGTTGCTTTAGAAAGTTTATTTGAAAATGTGGTGCTGAACTGACGCTTCTAATTGCCTATATTGGCGGGTCTAACCAATCGTGCCATGTTTACACAGCTTTTCAAAAAAGTACCTCTACTACTGTCTCCCCTAACAACAAAGAATTAGTATTTGTAGCCCGACTAATCGTGTTTAGCCTTACATTTACTTCTATCCAATCAAATAGGATTTAACATGGGGACCTATTTCCCGTACAATGGTGGTTTCCAAATCTGCCACTGAGCGATTCTGATTTTGGTGTTGTCTGACACCCTCACTATTTCTTTTGGCTAGAATTTGTTAATTCCTAGACTATTTGCGTAACACTTAACATATTCTTTGTCAGCAAGTCCTAAGGAACCCAACTATATAAATTTTATGGGGCTAAGGGGCTGCGTTCAAAATATGCATTTTCTTCTAGGATAGTCGTGCTGTTGCCACCTCCTCACTTCCAAACTTTATGGTGTCTGCTGTACTGTCATGCTTTCAAACGTAAACCAGTATAATGTCATCTTTCCCAATAAGCATTTTTTCAGGTTTTTAAAACTAACTCTCGTATGGGTAGTGTTTTTTATCACTGTCTATCTGAAAAAAAGTTAGTGCATGTGGCCTTACACGCGTGATGGTAGTAATTGTATAGCGAGACACGTGTTAGTGTTGCAAGCGTTCCGGCTTTCAGCCCTCCCTTTCTTTCTATCCTAAGTTCATCTGTCTGTTCGTTTATGGTAACGTAGTGTATGAAATGACATGAATGGAATTTTAAATATAGGTCAGCTTGCGTATCTCAAGGTTTTTCTTAGAAAGGCAGTACACGTTTTATTGTGTTGTGGAAACGCGTGTATGCTGCAGTAGGCTTTTACTATCAACGTGAAACGTTACAATTTGCAGACGAAGTAGAAAACAAGGGGGATTTCGAGTACAGTCATTGTGACAGCACTATTCTTTACCATTCTTCTTTCCTTTTATTGAATTTATTCGTTAGGCTTTACATTTACCTTTTAATTTATATATGTGGATTTAGAATGTTTCACGACAGTATAGTAGGCACGCTACGGTTAGGATTGTGAAGGATGAGCGTGACTTTTATATAAGAAAATACTCCGATCGATTGTGGAGGATGAGCTGACTTTTTATGTAAGGAAATACTCCGCTCGATAATGGCGGGTGGGTAGGCAGTGTTGTGGATTGGTGTATTGTGCTGGTGGTGTGTTTGTTTATACAAAACAGGTGTTACAACATATATTACAACATTTATATACATATTTTACAACAGGTATTACAACATATATTACAATAGTTATACAATACATATTTTACAAACAATTCATATACAGACAATATATATACATATATACATCAGACATAAAAATCGATGTGTCGCATTGTGGCGGCGGCGCGTGACTTTTATATAACAAAATATATGGGTCGAATTTCAGGTGGTGGATGCGCTGACATTTTATATAGACATATATTAATTCGATAATGGCGGTGTGTAGGTAGGTTGTGTGTTGTGTGAGGGTGTGTTTGTATTGCCTTTGGCTGGCGGGGGTGACGACCCATGTGTGTGTAGATGGTTGGTTTTTGTGTCTGTTTGTTCATTTATATATATTTTACAACACACACACACACATATATATATATATATATATATATATATATATATATATATATATATATATATATATATATATATATATATACTATTAATACGTATATACAACATACATAAAAATCGATAATGGCGGACAATATAAAAAATCAATAATAGCGGAAAATATGAAAAAATAGATAATGGTGGCTTAGGTTACTTGCGGGGGTGATGACCCATGAGTGTGTTTTGGGGTGTAGCGTCGGAGTGAGACAAAGTATAAGCGGTGCGGTGTGGGTGGTATTGATTTTGGTTTGTCTGGTGTGTTGTGTGTAGGTATTTTAATTGTTGTATTGTGCTGGTAGAGTATTGTTTCTTTATACACTATATACATATATACATTCAATATATACAACAGACATAAAAAATCGATAAAGAGGAAAATATTTTAAAAAATCGATAAATTCGTTTAGTATGAGTCTTATAGAGGAAGATGAGCGAGAAGACATCACATGTTTGTATTACTCCACATTTTGAGAATCCCTGCATCCACTCTGGGCCTTTGTCAAGGTCCGCGGATTCGCTATTTTTAGTATTCAGCAGATTGGGTTTTCCTGAAAACATACTATCTGATCGGGCATCTCGTTAATGCGGCCGCCGTGATGCTGACTACAGCATCATGCCGGCCGACAACACAACGTGCATCACACATACCTTGTGTATATCATCAATGACAAACTCTGCACTGGGAGAAACATTTGTATAAATATTTGTCAACCCTAAGAAATATTTGACAATGGGAACAAAACATTTGAAGAAATATCTGACAACTGGCAAAAACGTTTGCATAAATATTTGAGAACTGTAAGAAATATTTGACAAGTGGAAAACAATTTGAAGAAATATTTGACATGTGGAAGAAACATTTGCATAAATATTTGACAACTGTAAAAAGTATTTGACAAGCAGGAAGAAATTTGAAGAAAAATTTGACACATGCAAGAGACATTTGTAGAAATATTTAACAACTGTAAGAAATAATTGACAAGCGGGAAAAAATTTGAAGAAATATTTGACAAGTGGAAGAAACATTAGCATAAATATTTGACAACTATAAAAAAATATTTGACAAGCGGGAAGAAATTTGAAGAATTATTTGACACATGCAAGAGACATTTGCATAAATATTTGACAACTGTAAGAAATATTTGACAAGCGGAAAAAATTTGAAGAAATATTTGACAAGTGGAAGAAACATTTGCATAAATATTTGACAACTGTAAGAAATATGTGACAAGTGGAAAAAAATTTGAAGAAATATTTGACAACTGTAAGAAATATTTGACAAGTGGAAATTAATTTGAAGAAATATTTGACAACTGTAATAAATATTTAATAAATGGAAAAAATGTGAAGAAATATTTGACAAGTGTAAGAAACATTTGCATAAATATTTGACAGGTGGAAACAATTTGAAGAAATATTTGACAACTGTAAGAAATATTTGACAAGTGGTAAAAAATTTCAAGAAATATTTGATATGTGGAAGAAACATTTGCATAAATATTTGACAACTGTAAGAAATATTTGACAAGCGGGAAAAAATTTGAAGAAATATTTGTCAACTGTAAGAAAAATTTGACAAGCGGGAAAAATTTGAAGAAAGATTTGACAACTGGAAAAAAATATTTGCATAAATATTTGACAGGTGGAAACAATTTGAAGAAATATTTGACACATGCAAGAAACATTTGTATAAATATTTGCCAACTGTAAGAAAAATTTTACAACGGGAAAAATTTGAAGAAATATTTGATAACTGTAAAAATATTTGACAAGTGGGAAAAATTTGAAGAAATATTTGACAAGTGGAAGAAAGATTTACATAAATATTTGACACATGCAAGAAACATATGCATAAATATTTGACAACTGTAAGAAATATTTGACAAGCGGGAATGAATTTGAAGAAAGTTTTGACAAGTGGAAGAAACATTTGCATAAATAATTGACTTCTGTAAGAAATATTTGAGAAGTAGAAAAAAATTTGAAATATTTGACATGTGTAAGAAAATTTGAAGAAATATTTGACAAGCGGGAAAAATTTGAAGAAATATTTGACAAGTGGGAGAAACATTTGCATAAATATTTGACAACTTGAAGAAATATTTGACAAGAAGGAAAAAATTTGAAGAAATATTTGACAAGCGGGAAAAAATTTGAAGAAACATTTGACAAGTGGAAAAAATTTAAAGAAATATTTCACAAGTGGGAGAAACATTTGCATAAATATTTGACACATGCAAGAAACATTTGCATAAATATTTGACAAGTGTAAGAAATATTTGACAAGTGGGAAACAATTTGAAGAAATATTTGGCAAGTGGGAGAAATATTTGGATAAATATTTGACAACTGTAAGAAATTTTTGATAGTTGCAAGAATATTTGCATTGTCACGTACTGACAACAGGAAAAAATATTTAATGAAAAAATATTTAATGAAAAGTTTGGAAAACTGCAATAAATTTAAAAGAAATATTTAAGGAAGTATTTACAGCTGATCTAGTTACCTACAGGTTGGAACCTTTGAGCAGGACTGGGAAAAATTTTGGGACCATCTTTGGTAATTGGAAGAAAAATTGTTCACTAAAGTTTGAAAATTGCAGGACAAAAAAAAAGTAGATAACCGGTTGATAACTGGAACAAATACTTAGTTACATTTATAATGTACTAAAAGTCTGTGGTCGCCGCATGTTTGCAACGATTGGGAGACAATATAAAACCGATCCCCAGATGCCGCACGTGTAAAAAGAGTGAAACCTTAAATCACGGGGGTTCGAACACACGAACGAAGGAATGCTTCTTTTATAAATTTCTACTATTGATCTCTTGTGTTTTGAGCTTGTCTGCAATAAAGTGAACAGAAATAAGTAGCAGGGTTAGTTTTACACAGGTAAATGTTAGTCTTACAAAGGTAAATCCCGTTGCAGATAGGGTTTTTCGTTTACCAATACGCAAAACACTGCATGTTAGAATTTTATTACGCTTTTCTAAATAGCTAGATTTAGCCCTGACGTCACTATCTATGCTACGGAATTTTATAAAGTATACTGTTTCCTCGCGCCGTTTTTCGCCGACGATCGATTGCGTTTTATAACTAGCGAGGGTAAAAGCACGTGCGTGTTTCAACTTTATTAAAAAAGGGATGAAAATGGCCTCGACATTGTTACTGTTGCAGCCTGTACAGTGACACTAAGGGGTGTCTAGTTGACGCCATAATCTAGATTGCATATGGCATATATCTCTACGGAGCTGTCACAGAGTTTGTTATGATCATAAAATTTCCTATTTTCTTTTCTTTCTCTACCCGTGTCCTCTATTTTATTATCACTCTTTATCCTTTTTGTGTGTTTTCGCATTCGTACGTTTGCGACTATAAACATTACTATTTTCCCATTCAAACTTTCGCCGGGTTTTGTTTTCTCATTTAGAAACGCACTAGTGATGTTATTACGTAGATGCCAGATCTAGGAGGTTATTGCGTTGTAGACGTAAACTGTGAATATTCGTTTTCGCCAGACTTATAGGCGACATATCGTCTGCATTTCCACCTGCCATAACGAGTTGCATCGGCTGAGTTGCTCGGTGAGGTGTGACTCGCGCCAAACATGCTCGCTTAGAGCAGACAGAGTGTCTAGCATTTCACATATGACACTCACGCTCCACGGCCAGTTTTTGGCGTATGGTGCGAAGACGCACGTTTTGGCAGTTATGAGCTAGCGTTTAAGCAGACGTAGGTGTTAAAACGAGAAGTGTCAGTTATGAGCAATACGTCTAGTAATGGGAAGTGTTAAATGTACGGTGTTTAAGACGGAAAGGAGAGATTATTTCGTTTTGCGAAATAAGTTGTGACCCTTTGTCTGGTTTAAGATATTAACCAGAGTTCGAAACTTGATTTTACTCATTCTCAATTTGCAGTAGACGTGGTCACTTCGTTCTAGATACTTAAACTTATAAGTGAAATCTCTTAGTTTCGTTGTGATACCGTAGTTCTGTGTTGAGGTAAATATATTATATCTAGTATTTGGTGAAGTGTTTAAGGTGTTGAGCTTCAGAGCTTGATGAATCGCTTCACTAAAGCATGCAAGGACTTTGGCCTCACAATAAGTCTAAAGAAAACGAATGTGCTGAGTCAGGATGTGGGTGCTGCACCAGTTATCACTATCGATAACTATGAATTGGCAGTGGTGCACCACTTCACATACCTTGGGTCTACCATCAATGACAAACTCTCACTGGATACAGAAATCGACAGCCACATTGGCAAAGCTGCAGCTACCTTTGCCCGCCTCACATCGCATGTTTGGGGAAACTCTAAACTCACAATGAAGACCAAAGCTGCGGTATATAATGCCTATGTCACCAGCACACTCCTATATGGCAGCGAGACCTGGACGACCTATGCTAAACAAGAAAGAAGGCTCAATACCTTCCATTTGCGGTGTCTACGCCGCATACTCGACATCTCGTGGAAAGATAAAGTGACAAATGTCGAGGTGTTGTCACGTGCTGGCCTTTAAAGTATGTATACGCTGCTTAGACAGCGCAGACTTCGCTGGCTTGGCCATGTTCGCCGCATGGAAGATGGTCGCATTCCAAAAGATATCTTCTACGGACAATTAGCAGATGGCAAGAGAACAGTTGGGCGACCACAGCTGAAGTTCAAAGATGTGTGCAAGAGAGATATGAGGGCACTGGACATGGATCCAGCAACATGGGAGGATGAAGCTGCCGATCGCAATAAGTGGCGATGCTATTTACGGCACCACCTCAGATTTGGCGAAGAGAGGCTCGCACAAGAAGCAGAGGTGAGGAGAAAACGTCGAAAGGAGCACCAGGAAAATAAGCAGCTGAGGGCTGCCACCTCAGGGGCGCATTCCCATAGTCAGTTATGACTGAAGGGGCTATTATTATTATTATTATTATGTTTAAGGTGTTAAATCGCCTATGTCATTTTCACTAGTTCTTTTGTGCAGAGAGAATTAAAATATAGTCTGTATTATTTTCTAGTCACGTGTTTGAGTGAAAAGCAGGATAAATTATAATTTCTAGCTTAAACAACAATGTAGCTATAATGAATTTAATTTAACTGCTAAATAATCAGACGGGAATAATTTTTCTAAACTAACTTATAAATGCTAGATGCCTCATGAGTGTTGACGGAATACGTATGTATTCCTAATTCATGAGGATTGATGATTTTTATATATAACTTATTTCACGGGAAAGTTTAAACGTCAAGTCAAGCTCTACGCTTGCAATTGAAAATGTAAGTTATATTGAGTACCAAATATGTAAAATATTTCATATGTGTTTTTTCTTTATTCAGTGAATACTGGGGTATCCCAAACTTTGCCGGCGTATAGTACAGAGACATACCTGTGAGAAACATAAACATTTTATATCTTTAACCACGTGGGTTTTCAAGTAACACCTGTCTAACCGGGCGTGTGCCTTCGGAGATAGACAGAATACCAATCCCACTCACGGTTTTTTTTTAAGAATAAGTGTTTATACTGGGCCTTAGAGCCAGTGCATATTTATGCACTAACTCTAATGTACCTGCTGCCTTGTGGCGAGCATAATTACAGAGAAAAAAACATTAATTTTCCGACATTATTTTACCAAGTGTGTGGTGAACCAAGTCTATCTGTTGAGAGAAGTTGTCCACCGGTCATCTTCCTAATTAAGGGAAACCTCGGGTTCTGACACTGTGTGCCCACTGAAAAAACTGATTCTTACTTCGTGAATAAGTGACATTAACTTAAATCTGTAACGAAAGAACGATTGCCTGAAGTGGACGCTCCCCGGACACGGTGAATGAAACCAATATCTGCAGAGCTGGGTATCAATTTCATCCACAGATAGACAGATTAACAAAGTGTACACTGAAGTTTGCGCCAGACGGCGAACAACAGCACGAGTGTAGGTAAGGTTGTGCGAGTCAGGGCCCTGATGAAAGAACCGAGTGTAAGTAGACTGAAGGATGTTCTTCGTTTGATCCACTCACATTTGTAATTTTCCTTATGCATGATTTGTTGCTAAGATATATATTTTTCCTTAGAATAGATACTGCTATCAAAGTCAGTTCATACCTTCAAACGGGGAAAGTATTAGACCCAAATCATATGTATCTGTGACTCTTTGGGCTATCATCTTTCTCCTAACGGGACTGTGGGCTAAACATCGAGGGAAGATCATAACGGTGGGTCTATCAATTCTGGTAGCAATTCCTTGATTTTTTATGACTATTTGTAGATATGTTTTTTTAATGTAATTTTATGTGTTGTGATGGACGTTTATATTGATAATTAAACTGCCCTTAAACTTAATCAGCGTGTTGGTCTGCTCGTTCTAGAATATCTATATAATCATTTGTTATAGTTTACCCACGTCTGTGTGTCTAACTGTCGTCACTTGTATGTGCATGCACGTGAGTGGATAGAGATATATTAATATATATATATATATATATATATATATATATATATATATATATATATATATATATATATATATATATATATATATATATATATATATATATATATATATATATATATATATATATATATATATATATATATATTTTTTTTTTTTTAATTTTTTTTTTTAATTTTTTTATTTTAAATTTTTTTTTTTTTATATAACCAGCGGCACTCGAGCTTTCCAGCTCTTTCGGCCCAATGACATGTCATTGCGAGGCTGGGGGGTCAGTGGACTTTCCTTCCAACCCGGTCAGGAGCTTCGCTCCTTCCCATCCACACGGGATTTTTGTGCAGGAGCCGTTCAGGTTATTCAGTCAAATTTCCGGTCGTAAACATTTCTTCAAAGGCCGACGGTCGGGTTTGAACAATGAACACCTGGTCGCCAGTACAACGTCGTAGCCATTACACCAGCGCGGCTCCCATATATATATATATATATATATATATATATATATATATATATATATATATATATATATATATATATATATATATATATATAATGTTTAGACTGTCTGACTCCTCTAAAGCTGTCGTAGAAGATAGGCAGAGAGAGAGAAGATTTCTCGATTTCAGAGACAACCTCTACCAAATTCTACCACCTCACTCGTGGAAATCTATTTTCTATTACTATCTCTCACTGTGACTATCACCCATTCTAATCTATTCAGAAGGGACCAACCCAAGTCGTAATTCCCCTATCAAAAATCTACAACAAATGTGGGCTTTTCCGGTTTTTGAATTAGAATAGGAAGACGAGTACGATAGATATCAGCTCGTCTGGAATTTTCTTTATTCTGATATAGAGTAAGAGTGTGATGTCTTGTGGTTTTTGTATCTTTTAAAAATAATCTATCCCCTAGACGAAACGATCTGTTTATGGGCATGCTGACCACTTACTTACTTACTTACTTAGTCGTTCCCCTTCTACCGTGAGGTGTAGAGGTTTGGAAGAGAGAGCGCCAGACTATTCTATCGGCTGTCTTCCTCCCGGCCTGGTTCCATTCTAGTCCTCGGTCCTTCAAAGATTGTCTAATGTTGTCCATCCAGCGGACTCTGGGTCGTCCTCGGGGTCTGGATCCTTCGCTCTTTGTTTCCCATGTGTAGAATGTGGTAGTTTGACTGGCCACTACTGTAAAGTCCACTGTAGTGTACTGAGTTGATGATACCAGGCATGTTCCAGTCTACGCAGCTGTAAATGGGTAACTCACTCTAGTCCTGAGTTAGGGAAGGCAAAGACAGCAAGGCAGTGTCTGCTATGGGATTACTGTCAAGTAATCGTTCCTCAGGTGGTACTGGTGGTCATCAATGTAAAGGATAGAGTATTCTTCCTGCTCGTTACACATGAGACAGGCAAGTACAACAAAGGTCAACTCAACCGACGCAGGATTGTGTATGTATGGAGTGAGAGTGGAAACACGCGAATGGTGTACTGTTCGCTGTAGTTGACACTTGATACTATTTCACTCACACTCTTAGGCAAGTCAAAAATGTTAGGAACCGCTGTTGACGTTTTCTATGCTTTTAATAATGACGCACACACTTGGACAGCACGGAATACAGTCATGAGTATGTTGACATAGCAAATCATTAGGTAGCAGAATAGTAGTACATTTCATGCAGTATTCAATATAATAAAGTCATTCAGTTTTCTGGCGTACTATTGCCGTATCCCCTAACTGACTGAACGCATCAGTGGGTATGTGTTTGTAACCATACAAAGGGTTCACTGGAGGAACCTTTCCCTTGGCTAAGTTCTCCAGCTGTATATGTCAAATATTTAAATAACAAAGTTAAACCATAGCAGGGGTTTTCATCTTAATGAGATCTCCGTGCCACTGTCTGAATAGTAAGATTCATGATCCGTTCTTTGGACAGGGATCCATAATGATGACAGGAATACAAATTGGCCTCCTTCCCTGAGTTTTCGCTCACTCGCCCAGCAGAAGGATAATTATTAGCCACAGTTAATTCATAACTTGAATATATAGGATTTCCTATAGTTTCCATACAGTCCCTTAGTCCAAAGGTTGCTTCATAAAGACATAAGCGATGATGGAACCTGTCATCTTCATCAATCTATATTAAAGCGACCAACGATGCTCCAAAATACGATGTTTCATCTAGGTCTAACCATAAGGAGATCATCAAAGGAAAAACGGGTCTGGCTTTACCTGGAGTCCAAATTCAAACATAATGAAATACATGAGAAGAGTCTCTGACATCACACACTTGCAGAGACATTCCTTCCTTATGGAAAAATCATCCATAACTCACTTTAAACCGTGAACAGGACCAGCCCTTACAAAATACACAACCGGCCATTACGACCGTCTTCTTCGGAACTCTCTACAACTCTCTAGGACAACGGATACCTCCGCCAGAGTTCGCTATAGTCCGACTTTAGCATGCGAAGATAAACAATATAAAACTAAATCTTCTTGTACTAGACAAGTAATACATATAAATTCAGGCCATTAACATATTGAACAAGATCCATCTATTTTCTGGCCCTAACAAACGAGAACTGACATGACGTCAATATTCATACGCCGAATCAAACGTATAAATCAATCATGGATTATCTCGCTTTCCCCAAGGGAAGCATTTTCGTACACAAATAAATTGTTAAATAGACATACCGTATTTTTGTAATCCGTGCATTCAAAAATATGTATGCAACAGATTGCCACACCCCCCGGGGGAAAAAATGGTACATTTTTTTTAAATACATCCAGGAGCAACATACAATAGGCTCACAACGCACGAATAACAATGCGCAAATGATAAGCATTCCAAACAAATGTAACGCCTAATATAAGGCTAAGTCGTTCTATGGTACGACAAGTGAGAATATATCTTAAGAACCAGAGAAAGTTTTTTCCCTGAGTATAAATATTTCCAGAGAGGTGTCACCAACGCATACTACAATACTGACAATGCCACAATTTCTACACTAGTTTATCCAAAAATTTCATCTTAGGTATTTTAACATCATGATTATCAAAGACGAAACAAAATATCAAAAGATCAGCGGTGAATATACATCAATGAACCGCTACGTAGTGATACAATCAATATATATGATACATTACGCATGTATCCACATTTTAGTATAGAAAAAATGTAGTAGAGTTAGATCTGTAAAAATATCAGGATCTAACGGTTAAGTGGAATCATGTGGGCATCTAGATAAGGTATCTGCCATCACATTTTCTGATCCACGGATAGCTCGCACCGAAAAATGAAAAGGCTGAAGAGCAATCGCGTATCGCGTTGATCTCGCGCTTTTCAGATTTTTAGTCTGAATAGCAGTAAGAGCTTTCTGGTTAGTTTCCACAATGAAATGCGCGCCAAGAAGAAATCTTTGAAGTTTAAGGATTGACCAAACCATAGCCAATAACTCACGGTCTAGGACCGAGTAATTCTTCTCTGCGGCATTTAATTTTCGAGAAATATACATCACAGGATGCAGAGTTCCAGAGTACTCTTGCATTAGTGCTGCTCCAATCCCTGTGGATGAAGCATCACTACGAAGAACAAATGTCTTATCCTTAGTAGGTAATACCAAGATAGGTGAAGTAGAAAACATAGTTTTAACCTTATCCAAAGAGGATTGACATTCTTGAGTCCAATGGACTATATTAGGAGACCCTTTCTTTAGCAAGGAAGAAAGAGGTGACATAATGGAGGACAGATTCGGAATGAATCGTCCATAAAATTGTATTAGACTTAAGAGACTTCGCACTTGCTTTTTAGTCTTAGGAATAGAAATGTTAAGTATCTTACTTGTATTATGGTCTTCTGTTTTTAGGAAACCATGACCAACACGGTGACCTAAGAAAGATATTTCGCTAAAACCAATACACGCTTTCGATGGTTTCGCTGTCAGGTTATGCTCGCGTAAGATAGACAATGTCGGCGTCTGTGGCCTAATGGATATGAACGCAGTTTCATAATCCAGATATACCAGGTTCGAAACCTGCTGCAGGCGGTTTGGTAGCAAATCGCTTTGTGTGGATTTTTAACAATGGTATAAGCGCCGTACCGTTCAGAAAGCAATGGCAAACTACTGAATGAAAAAAATTGCCTAGAAAAATCACAAACAGCCAATAAAAGCTGGGGTTGATTGCCACGTCCTGTAAAAAATAAGAAACTAACTAAGATAGACAATAGTTCATTCATCCCATTATAGTGAACGTTCCAAGTATCACTGAAAAGACAGATGTCATCAAGATATGCAATGACATCTGAACAATGAGATAGGATTCGACGCATCATGCGTACGAATATCGCAGGGGCGTTCATAAGGCCGAAAGGCATGAAATTCCATTGGAATAGACCCCTAGGTGTCGAAAAAGCAGTAAACGGCTTGGCGTGTTCGGCGAGCGGAACTTGCCAATATCCCTTAGACAAATCAAGTTTAGTGAAGAAATGAGATTTCGATAGTCTTGTAAGTAGCTCTTCTAGTAAAGGCATAGGTTCAGCATCAAATTTCGTCATTTGGTTCAATTTGCGATAATCAACGCAAAGACGTATGTTATTGTCTTTTTTCCGTACAATAACCATCGGCGAAGAATATGCTGATGTGGATGGTTCAATTATTTTTAAATCTATCATCTCATCCATCTCTTTCTCAACCTGTGCTTGAAAATGTATCGGGATAGGATACGGTCTGACTCTTATAGGATTATGGTCAGTAAGAATAATGTCATGTTGAATGACATCAGTTTGACCAGGAATGTCAGTAAGGACATCCTGAAATTGTTGTAACATAGTAGAAACTTGTTTCTGCTCTCCTAGAGATAAGTCGGGAGAAACCGTAACATCTTTCCTTGATTCATTAGAATGAAGAGGAATCATCGGAAAAGGGAGATTCACATCCGAGAAACTCGTTTCCTCATCCTGTATTACTGACAGTGATGAGTAATGTCCGTGTTGGACTGGAGAATCGTCCGTTGCCTGGAAAACAGGTTGTAAATAACCCGGACGTTCATGGAATTCCGTAAGCATGTTGATATGGAAGGTTTTATGCTTCCCGTCAATATCGACGATATAGTCAACATCGGAAACTTTTGACATTATATCGTACGGACCTTTCCAAGAAATAAGAAGTCTGTTTTCCCTACAAGGTAGCAAGACAAATGCTTTGTCACCTGGACAAAGTTGTCTCAAGCATCTCTTTTTATTGGCAAATTGTCTTGCCTTCTGTTTTGCAAATTCAGAAGAAGCAGTTGCCAATTTACATGCTTCAATAATCTTGTGTCTAAGTGCGATGACATATTCATAAGAGGATTTTGTGTCATCGACAATATTACCAGCAGTTATAAGATCATGAAGTAAGGACATAGGACCTCGCGGTTTCGCGCCAAAGACAAGTTCAAAGGGAGAAAATCCTGTATGTTCGTTGGTGACCTCTCTATATGCAAAGAGAGCCGCGGGTAAAACCCTATCCCAATCCTGAGGGTGATCTTCAGTTATCTTACCTAATAGGTTTTTGAGAGTCCTATTAAGACGTTCTACCATCCCATTAGACATAGGATGATAAATACTACTCAGTGATCTCTCTATCTTAAGAGTCGACATCACTTGAGACATGGTATCCGATATGAGTTGGGTACCATGGTCTTTTAATATTTCTGCTGGAAATCCCAGACGAGAAAATATTAGCCAAAGAGCATCTGCAATATCAGCAGTAGTTATGCTCTTTAGAGGAACAGCCTCTGGCCAACGTGTGCACATGTCAACACACGTCAAGATAAATTGGTGTCCCCTAGCAGACTTTATTTTAAATGGACCAATGATATCTATCGCTGTCACAGTGTGATTAACACAGCTGTGGACTGGCGGTGCTCCGCTGGGGGCGGGTACATAATGTCAGTCGGGTGTGAGAGGTGTTCTCATACACTTAACTTAACAACACGAAACTGCGAGGTCAGCAGTTCAGGGGTGAATGCAAGGGGCGTTCTGATTGGGCAGTGAAGAAGAGAGAAGAGGGAGAGCGACGAGGTTTTGGTGATGATGGCAGACTCGTATTGTCGAATGCAAGAGGATATTTAGTTGTGAGAAGATAAGGCATTCGGTTATCTGAGATTTTCATCAATGTGTTACACTTCGCTAACTACATATAATGTTGTGATTTTGTGGTGATCATTATTTGAATACATTAGACAGAGTTGGGAACATTGCTAGTGTTCGTTATTATTTGAATGTGTTCCACTCCACCCCTCTGTCTCTCATGTGTAGTATTTCGAGGACTAAGGCATACGTGTATTTAATACAAAATACCCTGTGTCAGGAGGGGAGCTCGTATTTGGGTCCTCAAATTTGATTTTCTTGTCATATTCTGCTTAAAAATATGAAGTGTAAATTTGCCACTGTGTTCCCTTCTCTTGATATTTATGTCGCCAGGTCAGAAACCTATTTTAGGTCACATACACTGTAGGCCTGTTTTTTCAGTCACGTAGTTCTCAGGTACTTTTTTTGAATAGTGAGTCACGGGTCACGGATTAGCGATACACAGTGAAGTGGGGGATTTATTATGAACAGTACGCGGTGTCAGAGCTAACAAAAGGTCAGGGTGACATTGAGCACTCTTCTGGTTAAGAAAACGACGCCGTTGTCGGCCAAAGTCTGCAGTGTGAACCAGGTTGTGGCAGGTTCGTTGACATTCATTTTGTTGTCTGCAGGGCTGAGAGGACGAAGATGTTGCTGCTAGTACAGGTTGGGCGAACAAGTTGATGGCAGCCTTGGTAGTATTCATTTCAGCGTCTGACTAGTCAAGACTAGAGGCCGCTGCAGCGCCGTTTGAAAGCCAACAGTGGGACAGTGTTGCCACTACACAGTGTTTACTGGCTCAGGAGACGACGTACCTGTAGAAATCAAGTGGTTGAGTCTTCTTGTGGAACTGGGTGCATGCCGAACACGGGAACTGGTGCATTACATTATCAACATTTTACACACGGTCGTTACGGATTTTGCCAGAAGCTGAACAGTACTAGATTTACGTTACGATCTTTGCCTTATACAAAACACTGCAGTCCATCATCATAAACTGTACTGAACTTTTTCTCACGCAGAAGGCTGCACTACACCTTTGCAAACGGTGGTATCTTTCATGAACTCGTGAGATGTTATTGGAGTGGAGCTGGCAAATCCTCGCCTTATGCTGACGACGAGCTAGTATACAGTTGTGGTATAACTTTGATGCGTGTGGTCAAACTTTTTGCTTGACATCCCTGTGATATCTCAGTGAAGACAAGGCACTATCTGGTGACAAGCGTGGACTTTGTGCCTTACTCAGGGGTCATCCTAATGGACAATATTTGTAACTTTACGTAACTTTGTTACTTGTCGTTCGTTGTGTGGACCATTGGATCATTAGTGACTAAGGTGCTGTGGAAATCAACGTCATCATCAGGAACCCAGACCTTCGGAGATCATCAATTTAATTGATTTATAGTTAATTTTTTTAAATGTAGTATTATTACTATTATTATATATTATTGGACAATTATTTTTCTTTTAGTACTTTTCTACTTTATAATATTATATAATTAGTAATCATTCTCCTGTCACCTCTTTTCCATTTGGTTGGTGAGTACGTCATCCAACTGGTGTGGTGTTGCAACATACTACCTTTGGTCACTTCATTGTTTATTGTAGGTTTTTGTGTGTCTTCGTAGAAGTATAATTTTGGTGTCATTTGGTTGTTGTGTGGGTTTAGGATTTTCTCTTTTGCATTGCGGAAAGAGATTATGCTAAACTGTTCTTTAGGACTGTTGCTAGGTGAATTGTGTGCCGGAGCACGGGCACATAGAGCTGACCCTATTGGCTGCCCTGCATAATTCACGTTGCACATTTTAGTGTATTAGTGGTGCAGGTCTGGTTTGTTTGCACGGTGTCATATGTGTAATAGTGTCTCTTTGTCATGTTTAATTGGAGTATTCTCTTGTACTCTTCTTACTATCATGTACATACGTTAATTTCCCAAACTCTTGTTTTCATTTGTTAACAGCTACGGTTTATAATTAGACATCTGCTGCTGTCTGAGGATTTTTTTTTCTTATTCCACCATACTGTTGTGTTCGTTCGTGTAGTAAGGTCGTCTTGATCATCTTCATTATTGTCATCATTGTTTGTATTTATGTTTATTTTGTTTTAGTGAAGTGTATCTCAATTTCAATTCCAGTACTGATGGCATAAGAGTAGGTTGTGTATTTTTGCTTGTGTAGACGTAATTTTCTGGTTTGGTTGAGAATCACATGTATGTTTATGCCATTAAGTATATTGCAGTGGGGTTTAGTTTCACTGCTTAAATATTATGGCTGTCATGGATACAGCAAATTATGCTATTGAATAACTTCACACAATTATACTGAATACACCTATTTTATTGGTACAGTCAGTATTTCTGACTAGGCATTACATATAATTTTGATTCTTTATCTTTAAGTACAATATCTGATAATTTTCCAGTGGGGAATACTGAAGGCATTTTTTTTTTGTACACTGAGTACTGCTTTAAGAAATTTTAATTTAATTACATTACATTACGATGGCTAGCCTCTTAGAATTTGTTGAGGTTGGTAAAGAGCTAGCATTAACAGGCCCTGCTCTACAGGAATGGGCAGAACAAAAATGGAAAGAAAAACAGGAAAATGTAGAATGGAACGGTTTGAGGAAAGAGAATTCCAGAAATTGAAGATTAAAGCTGATAAATTGAAGATAGAAGCAGAGAAAGAGATGAAGAAGATAGAAGCAGAGAAAGAGATGAAGAAGATAGAAGCAGAGAAAGAGTTAAAGAAAATTGAAGCTGACAAAGAAATAAATCTAAAGAAGCTAGATAATGAATTCAGGAAGCAGGATTCAGGTGGGAAAGAATTCTCACGTCTCTATAGACTACGGTTACCCAATTTTAATCAAGATTTGGACAGTATGGACGTGTATTTGGAACGTTTTGAAGCAGATGTTTTGGCTTGGAAGATAAAGAAGGAGGAATGGCCTGTTCTGCTGGGAAATTTGCTTTCAGGATCTGCGTTAGAAACTATGTATAGTATCCCTTTAACCGACAGAGCAAATTATGACATAGTCAAGGAGAGGTTGTTAAGGAAATTTCGTCTAACGGCGGAAGGGTATTATTGGGCTCGTTTCCGAGACGTGAGACCAAGCGTCAATCAGGATTTTGAGGATTTCATTGCGAAAATTACTCAGCTATTAAATCGATGGATTGAGATGGAAGGTATTACTAAAGACTTTGATGGGCTTTCCGACCTTATGTTACGGGACAAAGTATTGTCATCGTGTTCATCTGAGCTTATTGCATTTTTCCAGGAACGCAAGCCCAAAAACATCGGTATGATGTCAGAATTAGGACACCAATACGTGACCGCGCATCCAGGTAAGGTCATACATAAGGACAGTATCTCTGAGACTTTCTCAGCGAGTATAGGAAAGATTACTAGAAAACCTTACAATCAACATAGATCGAAAGTGCCGATAGATTTGGCCCCAGAAGATTTAATTATGATAGACCCTACTTTCGAGGAGACAGATCTCCTGCACGGTATGACAATTATCGCGACCATAGATCACCGAGGAAGAAATTTAACTATCAATCTGATAGAAATCAATACAGATGTACTGGAGACAGACAGGATAGGTACCCGCGGAATCAGATCCAGATAGATGCGCCAAACGAGCAGGAACAAAAACGATTTTGCAAAAGCTCACCTTACCAAAGAAACAAATCCTTTGAGAAAAAGGAGTCAGACCGAGTAGTCAGACACTCTCCAAACAATAGTCCGAAAAAGAATAGCAATACTCAGCTACACTGTAGTCTTTGTAATGGAACAGGACATTTGGCAAAGGTCTGTGCTAATAATTCAGAACGAGCGAATTCGGCTTGCATATTAGAAACCGTTAACAATGAGAATTGCGAAGGGTGTAGGCCATTATTTGAACCAGACGGTAAGCCTATGCTTATCTGTGGTCACACTCTGCCTTGTCTCTCTTCTCTTGAAGAAAATAGTCATTTGGAATTGCATCCAGGATTTGTGCAAAAACAGGAAGTGTCTGTGTTGAGAGACACGGGCTGCAAAACTATAGGAGTGCGTAGATCCTGCATTGACGACTCATGCTTGATAGGTAAGACAGCAAAATGTGTCACTTTCGGGGGTAACATTGAGTATTACCCTCTTGCCATTATTGAGGTAGACACACCCTTCATATCTGGTAGAGTACAGGCTTGTGTACTCGAAGCACCGATAGCGAATTTGATTGTGGGTAATGTGCAAGGTGTGCAGGAATGTGCTGAGATGGACATCAGGAAATGGAGGGACAATCGTGTGCTTAGGGCCAATGCGGTGATTACGAGAGCGCAGTCAAAGGCAGATGACGCATTAGAAGCGACGCATCATGAAGCTAAGACATCGGAATTGGTCAATGGAAGTCAGGATACACAGGTGTCGGACTTAATCCAGCACCAACGGTCAGACGGATCATTGCGTAAATTTTACAACTTTGCCGAGAGAGGTGATGTAAAGTGCACGAAGCTAGCCAGACATTAATTCGAGCTCAAGAATAATGTTCTCACTAGGTGTTTCGCTAAGGGAGTACAAACTCAGCGCCAAGTGGTGGTACCGTGTAGTTTTAGAGCAAAAGTGTTAGAGGTTGCACACGACTCCCCTTTCGCGGGACATATGGGTGTGGCTCGAACGCGCCAGAAGGTGCTGTCACAATTCTATTGGCCATTGTTTAGCAAGGACCATTCAAGGTGGTTAAAAAAATGACAGATGTCGATTACCTAATTTTGGTCCGAAATAAGGAGAAGGTATTTCATGTGAATATGCTGAGGCCATATGTAGAACGACCTGAGTCATTGAAAGCAGTCACAAGGGCAGCACAGTCTGAAGCAACAGTGGCATGTACGGCAGTCATTGATGACACGGGAGATGAAAAAGGTGAAGGGAATATCCAGTTATCCCTCGTACCCCTGGTTCCTTCGGAGTCATGGAATATGGTGCGAATCGGGGATAACCTAACAGGAGAACAAAAGTCGGAAGTACAGATTATATTAGCGGAGTTTAAGAATGTCCTCACAGATCTGCCAGGACGGACAGACCTGATTTGTCATGATATCACTCTGACATGTGATCAGCCTATTAGGGTAAAATCGTATCCATTGCCCATGCATTTCAAATCAGCTGTCGAGAGAGAAATTGGTGACATGCAACGACTGGGGATCATTTCTCCGTCTGATTCACCATATTCTTTTCCAATGGTTGTGGTTCGCAAGAAGAACGCATCTCTTCGTATATGCATTGACTTTCGGAGATTGAATAGCATCACCGTCGTGGACGCTGAACCAATACCTAATCAGGAAGATCTGTTAACACAACTCACCCACGCTACATATTTCAGCAAACTAGATCTGTCTAGAGGCTATTGGCAGGTACCCCTCGCGGAGGCTGCCAAACCTCTAACTGCATTTAGTACCCCCAAAGGATTGTTTCAGTTCAATGTCATGTGCTTTGGCTTAGTGAACGCGCCCGCCACATTTGTGAGGATGATGAGAAGATTGTTAGGACATCGTTCAGATATTATTACATATATCGACGATATATGTTTGTTTCATGAGTCATGGGAGGATCACATGAAAGGGTTATCTTCCCTATTGCAGTGTCTAAGGCAGCATAATTTAACGGCACGGCCGAGTAAAGTTTGCATAGGTTTTAAAGAGTTAAGTTTCTTAGGACATACTGTAGGTCATAAGCACCTGAAACCGGAAGATGTAACAGTTACAAAGATTTTACAGTTGCAGACACCTAAAACAAAAAAGCAAGTGAAAAGTCTAATTGGACTTGTGAATTTTTATCACAAGTTCATCCCTCAGTTCTCTTCCATTGCAGCTACACTTACCTCGCTAACGAGTAAGGGGATGCCAAATGGGGTCGTGTGGACACAAGATTGCGAGATAGCCTTATCTAGAATCAAGAGGGTGTTCTCTAGGAAACCCATCTTACTGATGCCAGATTTACGCAAACCCTTTGTTTTGCGGACAGACGCGTCTTCTGTAGGAATTGGAGCTTGTTTAATGCAAGACCACCAGAGTACCTTGCATCCAGTGATGTATGTGAGTCGGAAGCTGTTGCCGGCTGAGACTAGGTACTCCACGATTGAAAGAGAGTGCTTGGCAATTGTGTGGGCAGTTTCAAAGTTGTCCCGGTATTTGATAGGTGCACATTTTGTATTACAGACAGACCATCGACCACTCTCATTTTTACAGTCGTCGAAATCGACAAGCTCGAAATTACCTCGTTGGGCTCTCTTACTGCAGCAGTACAAATTTACTGTTTTACCCCTAGAGGGTAAGCTCAACGTTGTAGCTGACACTCTGTCTCGTTTGTAGAATGCTTGGTTTTTTCTTGGTTTTTCACCCCACACGATGTTTAAATGAGTATGCAAGATATGTGAAGACAAGGTGGATATGAATGTATACTTGGCTCAAAAGCCGGATGTTGGGTGTTTGGAGTGCGTTCAGTCGCCTTCCAAAAGAAAAGAAAAAAAAACTTTATTTTTTTCCCCGGGGGGGAGTAGATGTCACAGTGTGATTAACACAGCTGTGGACTGGCGGTGCTCCGCTGGGGGCGGGTACATAATGTCAGTCGGGTGTGAGAGGTGTTCTCATACACTTAACTTAACAACACGAAACTGCGAGGTCAGCAGGTCAGTGGTGAATGCAAGGGGCGTTCTGATTGGGCAGTGAAGAAGAGAGAAGAGGGAGAGCGACGAGGTTTTGGTGATGATGGCCGACTCATATTGTCGAATGCAAGAGGATATTTATTTGTGAGAAGATAAGGCATTCGGTTATCTGAGATTTTCATCAATGTGTTACACTTCGCTAACTACATATAATGTTGTGATTTTGTGGTGATCATTATTTGAATACATTAGACAGAGTTGGGAACATTGCTAGTGTTCGTTATTATTTGAATGTGTTCCACTCCACCCCTCTGTCTCTCATGTGTAGTATTTCGAGGACTAAGGCATACGTGTATTTAATACAAAATACCCTGTGTCAATCGCCATTTTTTGAAATAGTCGAATTGGAATATCTGCAGCTTGAATAGGTGCAGCATGGCGTGGACCTTTGGATTTAACCTCTTGACATACCTTACAAGATCTACAATTGATCCGTATGTCTTTGTTCACAAAAGGCCAAAAGAAAGAAGCCAGAACTCTCGATTTAGTACGGGAAAAACCCATATGCCCAGCACACTGAGAATCATGAGCGTGCTGTAAGATTTTAACTCTCATATTTTTGGGCACAAGAATTTGAGAATGAATGGACTTAGCGGAGTCTTGTAACATACGTACAAGTACGCCATTTTTCATCGTAATCCAAGATTTACGATTTGTATCTTTATTTGGATCACCTTTTGTTGCTAACGTGAAGAATTTTTTAAGATTAGGAACATCTTCCTGCTGTTTCATAAATGAATCACGTGAAATTTCCAAGGGATCATCTTGGATCTGCGCCTCATTATCTTCAGAAGGCGAAGATTGCGGAATGTTAAGAGCTTGAGCCCTAGTAACTACTGCATTAGCAGTTTGCATATTGTTTTTTTCCCAATCAGAAATTTGTTGTGGAGTGCATTTTCTCACTCCATGAATGCAACCGATGATGAGATCAGCGATCGGATTCGGCAGAAGACATGCGTGCACATTTCCTGTAAAGAAGGGAGTAGCAATGTTGACGATGGCATTACAGTACTTCTCCAATGTACCACCAAATGTTACGCATTTGATTACTTTGCCAGTGGCTCGAGAAGGATCTATGAGTGACTGCCTCACTCCAATGGTTGTGCACCCCGAATCGAAAAGGATTGATACCGGAGTACCATCTACTAGACCTCTATTGAAGACCAGAGCACCTCTTCCATCATGCGCGACTGACGCATGAAGAGCAGGAAGAGGATGACCACAGCTTAAAGTAGAGACTGTGGTTGGATCGAATAATGTTTTGCATTGGGAGCACTGAGATGCTCTACTAAAATCAAAAGCAGAACATCCTACATTATTAGAGTCTTTTTTATCATTATTCTGACTACCGGCCTCATGTAACTCTTGTTGTGCAGAGTTAGCCTGGTAATGAGATTTACCATGTCTTTTGTGTTGTGATCTACCTCGGTTATAATTGCCTCTGTAATTATTATTTCCTCTGTTATAACCCCTATTTGGGTTTGCATCATAATGTTCATGATCGTAATCATCATACTCATTATAATGAGTATCCCTGTAATGTTGGTTTTGTTGTTTCCATGAAGAACTTGGGTAGTTCCTATAGTTACTCCCTTTGCGGAAATTTCTATAATTATGGGCACCCCTGTATCTAGGACTATCAGCCCGATTCCAGTTCTTCAAAGAAGAACCTTGATTTAAGTGGCTACCTTGGTTTTGATAACCATTCCAATTAACCTTTTTGTGAGATTTATCTTGATCTCCCTGGGACTTGTGTGAGTAATTATTATTGTATTGAGTTGCTGACGCAACTGGCATACCCTCTTTAATGTTAGTGTTGCTTAGAATCATGTCAGGATGTGCTGTGACGTATTGGTCACAATATTCTCCCATGTGTTTTAATGTACTGGGTTTACGCTCATGCAAAAATTCTAGGAATGGTTTATTCACTGAAGACATGATCTTGTCTCTAAGTAATAAATCCGTAAGAGCCTCAAATGTTTTCTGTGTTTTGGATAATTCAATCCAACGTGAAAATGTAAGACGTGCATTTGCAATGAATTCTGAGAATTCTACACCTGTCTCAGGTCTCATTGTTTTAAACAAAAGACGGTAACCTTCCTCTGACAACTGATACTTTCTTATCAATGCTGACCTGATAACATCATGGTTATCCTTGTCGGCCTCTTCAACCAACCATAACTTATTCAGAGAATCCCATTTTAGATTTTCAGACAACTGATTCACATACTGTGATTTATCCACATTATGAGCTCGACAAGCACGTTCAAATCTCTCAAGCTAGAATGTTATATCGTCACTGGCAGAGTTGAACGTTGGTACCTTGACCTTGTAAACAAAGGGTTTACCACTACCACTAGATGCCTGATTAACATTACTCATACATGTCAATTTCAATTTCTCTAATTCAAACTCATGTTCTCTTATTGCTTTTCTCTCTTCAGCTTCTCTGTCTAATTTTTTTTGCTCTGCCTCAAATCTCCTTTCTTCCACCTGCATCTGCAATTTCTTTTGTTCAACAGCAGCATCAGCTTCTCTGTCTAGTCTTTTTTGTTCAGCAGCAGCTTTTCTTTCCTCAGCAGCAATTTGTTTCTCTTCAACAGTCATATTGAACAATTGTCCATTCTTCTAAGTCTTTACCAGTTTTATTAAGGGATTTTCCTTGTGTAATAAAGTAATCTAATGTAGACATCTTGTCTTATTAAATCAGAAACCTGAAAAAGTAAATAAATTACCTTATCCCACTTTAATGGGAGACAAGTCTATACTATAGACTTAGTCTTAGTGAAAAACTTGTATGGTTATTTTGTTTATAATATACCCAATGATAACTTGAGCACCTGTGGAAAACAATATCTGTATATCCCAAACACTGTGGGAGACAAGCCTTACAACGGTCTTGTATACTTCCTTAATGTAATCAATGATCACTTGAGTACCTGTGGAAAATAATATTTTCTATCCCAATGACTGTGGGAGACAAGCCTTACAAAGGTCTTGTACACTTTCTTAGTGTAATCAATGATCATAAAGTTCTGGTCTGTACTATAATGTAAGTGTATTCAACTATATCTCATATATCATATGTCAACTAAAGACATTACAAAGGACAAACAAGAAAAGACAATATGAGAACATTTGCAGAAATCAAATTAAATCAAATAGAAAAAATCAAAGAAAATGATCACAGAATCTGTGATGATAACTGCAATAAGATAACAAGACCAATAACGCCACAGTGTATAAATATAAATTGTGTATAGAAATCAAAAATAGAAAAGGTTAGACCAACAAATGCAAACAAATCAAACAAAACTAAGGAACACAAAATTATTAACAAAAACAACGAAGAAAAGAACACCTCATCACAACTAACAGAAATAGCACCCGATGTTGCCAGCAGATTTCCAACAAAGAAAATCGATCCCTATAGACCGCTAATATAAGCCCTATGTCACTTGGGAAATCTTATATTAGTCTCCTCCCAACCAGGCCCGCGACATATACACACAAATAATATACACACATAAATACATGTAAACATGTAAACAAAAATATATATAAAGCATAAATGCATATATCATTAATTAATTGCATGTGTTGTGGTTGGAATGTGTTGCAAAGTATGTTCAGATTTCACTTTAATGGCACAGCTTTTAATCACAATAAATTGGCACTTTTAATCCATCTTAAATTATCTTATTACATTGTTCAATTTTTTTTAGCATGAGAAGATCCACCGATGAAATAACAACACTTATGTTCTTCTTTAGTAAGGTAATCAAACACTGCAACAAACGAACAGTTTATGTTCCTCAAAGTTTTCAGCTCTGTACTGCAACAAATGTCAACAAGCATTGACCCAGATTCATTTCACTTGTCAGAACAGGTCAAGCTGACATCGACTGTATAGTTCCTTCTGGTGTTGATGTGTCCCATTTTGCCAAAATACACGTTCTTGTTACCCTTGGTGATTTCAATCATCAAGACTGCGAAGGCTGGACCCAGGAAACTGGCCACCACTGTAGAAAGTCGTTGTTTGACTGGCCACTACTGTAAAGTCCACTGTAGTGTACTGAGTTCATGATACCAGGCATGCTCCAGTCTACCCAGCTGTAAATGGGTAACTCACTCTAGTCCTGAGTTAGGGAAGGCAAAGACAGCAAGGCAGTGTCTGCTATGGGACTACTGTCAAGTAATCGTTCCTCAGGTGGTACTGGTGGTTATCAATGTAAAGGGTAGAGTATTCTTCTTGCTCGTTACACATGAGACAGGCAAGTACAACAAAGGTCAACTCAACCGACGCAGGATTGTGTATGTATGGAGTGAGAGTGGAAAACACGCGAATGGTGTACTGTTCGCTGTAGTTGACACTTGATACTATTTCACTCACACTCTTAGGCAAGTCAAAAATGTTAGGAACCGCTGTTGACGTTTTCTATGCTTTTAATAATGACGCACACACTTGGACAGCACGGAATACAGTCATGAGTATGTTGACATAGCAAATCATTAGGTAGCAGAATAGTAGTACATTTCATGCAGTATTCAATATAATAAAGTCATTCAGTTTTCTGGCGTACTATTGCCGTATCCCCTAACTGACTGAACGCATCAGTGGGTATGTGTTTGTAACCATACAAAGGGTTCACTGGAGGAACCTTTCCCTTGGCTAAGTTCTCCAGATGTATATGTCAAATATTTAAATAACAAAGTTAAACCACAACAGGGGTTTTCATCTTAATGAGATCTCCGTGCCACTGTCTGAATAGTAAGATTCATGATCCGTTCTTTGGACAGGGATCCATAATGATGACAGGAATACAAAATGGCCTCCTTCCCTGAGTTTTCGCTCACTCGCCCAGCAGAAGGATAATTATTAGCCACAGTTAATTCATAACTTGAATATATAGGATTTCCTATAGTTTCCATACAGTCCCTTAGTCCGAAGGTTGCTTCATAAAGACATAAGCGCTGATGGAACCTGTCATCTTCATCAATCTATATTAAAGCGACCAACGATGCTCGAAAATACGATGTTTCATCTAGGTCTAACCATAAGGAGATCATCAAAGGAAAAACGGGTCTGGCTTTACCTGGAGTCCGAATTCAAACATAATGAAATACATGAGAAGAGTCTCTGACATCACACACTTGCAGAGACATTCCTTCCTTATGGAAAAATCATCCATAACTCACTTTAAACCTTGAACAGGACCAGCCCTTACAAAATACACAACCGGCCATTACGACCGTCTTCTTCGGAACTCTCTACAACTCTCTAGGACAACGGATACCTCCGCCAGAGTTCGCTATAGTCCGACCTTAGCATATGAAGATATACAATATAAAACTAAATCTTCTTGTACTTGACAAGTAATACATATAAATTCAGGCCATTAACATATTGAACAAGATCCATCTATTTTCTGGCCCTAACAAACGAGAACTGACATGACGTCAATATTCATACGCCGAATCAAACGTATAAATCAATCATGGATTATCTCGCTTTCCCCAAGGGAAGCATTTTCGTACACAAATAAATTATTAAATAGACATATCGTATTTTTGTAATCCGTGCATTCAAAAATATGTATGCAACACCATGCTTGTCGTGGTAGCCGATCTTCTCCCATTTTGCAGACATGACCAAACCATCTTAGTTGGGACTGTTCTACTTGGGTCTGTAGGGTTGGCATTTTAGGCCTTGACGTATCGTCTGGTTGCGTACCATGTCTCTTCTTGTTACTTCAACCACCTTCCCCAGATACCTCATTTCTGAGGTTTGGATCTGGCTTTTATGGGTTGTAGTCATTG
This sequence comes from Oreohelix idahoensis, assembly GCA_024509875.1. NCBI lineage: Eukaryota > Metazoa > Mollusca > Gastropoda > Stylommatophora > Oreohelicidae > Oreohelix > Oreohelix idahoensis. Next base: position 91,400 of record JAMPIV010013456.1, read on the forward strand.
CCCATGACTCGCATCCATATGTCAAGACTGGGACATAGGTGGAGCGGTATACAGCCATCTTCGTTTTCTTACCAACCTCTCTCTTGCTGAGGAATCCTCGATTTATGGCCTGAAAAAGTCTCCCAGCTGCTGCTTTTCGAGTTGCCAACTCTTCTTTGATGCCTCCCTTTCGGTCTATAATAGCTCCGAGGTATTTAAAGTGGTCGACCTGCTCCAGGACCTGTTCTCCCAGCTTAATCTGATGTTTTCTTTCTTCTCGTGATATCACCATGGATTTTGTTTTAGAGCTGCTTATGACCATCCCTCTCTTCTCCAGCTCTTCCTTCTAGACTTGCAGGCTGGATTGGAGATGTGCCTCTGATTTAGCAATCAGGGCAACATCATCAGCAAATGCCAGCTCTGAAATATAGACCTGTCTCATCTTCCAGTACCCCACTGAATACTTTCTTGTTCTCCCCTTACATGCCTTGATGACATCGTCCATAAGGAGTATGAAGAGGTAAGGTGATAGGATATCACCTTGTCTTACACCAGTGGTGGTCTTAAACTCTTCTGACTTATGGTTTGCTGTCCTCACATAATTTCTGCAAGACTTGTAGAAGCTCTGTATAGCATGAATCAGAGGTGCTGGAATATTCTTCCTTGCCAAACCGTCCCAAAGTTTGCTCCAAGGGACCCTGTCAAACGCCTTTTCCAGATCTATGAAACAAAGATGGATCTCACTCTTATACTCAAGGGCCTTTTCACTCAGCTGTCTGAGTGTGAAGATTAGGTCTTGAGTACTTCGGTTTGATCGGAATCCGCACTGGACCTCATCCAATTGTGGCTCAGCTAGGCGTCGGAGTCTCTGCTCTAGGATTCTAGAGTAGATTTTTCCAGGGACACTGAGAAGGGATATGCCTCTATGGTTTCCACACTGTCGATTGTCACCCTTTTTTAAAATTGGTGTTATTATGGCGATCTCCTAATCCTTTGGTATGGTCTTGTTGCACCATGCTGCCTGTAGGACCCTTAAGAGTAACATATCGCCTGCTGCTCCCATGTACTTAACCATTTCTGGTGTTATACCATCATGCCCTGCTGCTTTGCCCATCTTGATTTTCTCCAGTGCTGCCTTCAGTTCTTCCATCTTTATGTCATCTTCATCACCATTGGTTTCCTCTTCTGTGCTAGTGGTTATCATTTCTGATGTTTGACCTTGCTCACCATCAAGGAGTTCTGAGAAATATTCTTTCCATCTTTCCATTACTTCCTTCGGGGCAGTAAGCAATTTACCTTGCTTGTCCTTTATAAATTTGAGAGGGCATTGTTTTTCCTTCCTCATGTTCTTTAGGGTCTTATAGAACAATTTCTGGTTTTCTTGTGCATCTTTTTCTAGCTTTTCTCCAAATTCTTCCCAGGACTTCTGTTTTGCTGCTAGCACTTTGTTCTTTACTTCTGATCTGTGTGTCACATATTCTCTATATTTTACCATTTGTCCTGTTGTGTTTTTAGCTCCTAAGTATTGTTTCCATGCTATTTTCTTCTCTCTTATTTTCTCTTTGACTTCCTCTGTCCACCAAGGTGTCCTCTTTCTCTGGTTCCCAAGTCGGACTTCACCACATGCTTCTGCAGCAGCTGTCTTTATGATATCCTTGAATTTAATCCAGAGGGTTTCCAAGTCATCAGGTTGTTCTTCTGTGTTGCTCACCGCTGCAGCAATAAGCCCCTGATATCTGGTCTTAATTTCTGGCTCTCTCAGCTTGTAGGTCCTAATGCTCATTTCTCCTGCTCGTTTACTTGGTTTCTTGCGTGATGGTGAGCAGTTCCTAGGCTGAGCAACTCTTTCAGTTGTTCGTTTGATTGTTAGCAGGTAGTGATCACTTCCAATCTCTGGCCCCCTCCAGACTCTTGTATCTCGGACATATTTGAATAAGCTTCTCCGAACAATGGCATAGTCGATCACTGACTTCTCATTCTTTGTTGGTTCACATCTAGTGTATGCATGTATGCGCTTATGGGGGAACTTTGTGTTTGTAATGATCAGATTCTGCTCACTGCAGAATCTAAGTAGTCGCTTTCCATTGTCATTGACAGTATCTTCTCCATATCTTCCGATAACTCCACCCCATCTAGCATGGTCATTTCCAACCCTGGCATTAAAATCTCCGAGCATGATAACTTCATCTAGGCAGTCATCCACTGTCCTTTGAAGCAGCTTGAAGAATTCCTCCTTGACCTCTGCTCTCTCATCCTCATTTGGCCCATACACTAAGACTAGGTGGACTATGGTTTCTCCTTCTTTTAGTTTCACAAACATAATGCGCTCTGAGACAAAGTTCCACCCCTTGATACTATCTTTTTGATTTTGGCCACAATGCAACCCACACCCCCTTTAGCTCTTTCGGATATGGGTACACCACTGTAGAGCAGCGTGTTGCCATTGAGATCCATGACTCCTTGTCCTTTTTTCTTTGTTTCCGTTATAGCCAGGATTTTTAGTTTTGCTTTCCTCATCTCTTCCACCAGCTCCTCTTCCTTCCCATTTATACTTCTTGTGTTCCATGTTCCATAAGTCGTAGTCCGTAGTCCGTTCCAGTTCGTCGCCTTTAGAATCAGTCCGGTTTTCTCTCTTGTGTTACTCGTAATCGTGGTTTAAAGCAAACAGGTGATTGGCCTGTTGTGCCTTTGCATGGTGGAGGGGCTGCCTCGTTACGGCCTCCATGCAGGCCGCCCTCCTCCTTTTTCATCCGGGCATGGGACCGGCATAGGCGGAGTTCATGCTGACCACACAATTAATAATTGTTTTTCCACAGCATTATTGAGCATTATACATTTGAGTTACAGGTTAATTTTGTCGGAATATATGTTAATTACTGATTTTGTAATACTAAACGCTTGTAAAGTTTGTGAGTGTAAACATTCACAGGATTCTGAAGCAGTAGGTGTTTGAGCTAAGCTAAGGAGTGCGTTTCGGACTATCTCGTCCAGATTAATTGCCTCCCTTACCCGAACTGTCTTTAGGGGTAAACTTATAGTGGATTAAAGTAATTAAGGGATTTTTTCCCCTAAAATTTTTTGCAATAATTATTTTGTTTCCACTGTAGCAACTTTTTTTTCGGTGAGTAATCTTAACTACTATTTATTTTGCGTAGTCGTCTGCATTAGGTGCTTTATTGCCGAGTAATAGCAGCGATAGTTAGGTAAAATATTTTTGAAGTAGGTATCGCAGGTTATAAGTATGTCATTGTTTGTTTTGGTATTTTCTCGTAAGTGGTAGGAACCAGTGTATCCTTTTTCTGATTTCTTTCTCGTCTAAGTCTCAGTCACCTATTTACTATGGCAGAGAGGGCAAAGCTTAGACAGATCCTCAGGGACGAAGCGAGAGAAGACGGTTTGGACGGAGAGGAAGCGAAAGCTTTCGTCAGGGACGAACTTGAGAGATATGATGCGAAGAAGAAAGCAGCTGAAGCTAAAGAGCAGAGGAAGATGGATGAGGAAATGGAAATTCGCAGGATGCAGCAGAAGAAGGAGAGAGAGGAGAGACAGCTTGAGGAAAGAGAGAAGGAGAGACAGCTTGAGAAAACAGAGAAACAGAGACAGCACGAGTTGGCGCTTAAGATTCTAGAGTTCCAAAGTCGTGGGACTGCCTCTACCTCCAGCAATGGTAAGTCTTCTCCTCATTCTTCCTTAACTGATCCTTCTAACACTCAATCTCTTCAACTCAGCGCTATGTCTTTCATTCTTGAGTCTTTCCCTTGTCCTAATGAGAAGATTGACACTTGGTTGGAAACATTTGAGAAAATTGCAACTCTGTACGGGTTAGAGAGGTCGCGTTGGAATATGAAACTTTCCCAGGCCCTAAAAGGTTCTGCTTATGATGTTTACTCTAAACTGGAAAGTAGTCAACAAGACAATTACGACTTGTGGAAGAAAGATTTACTGGAGCGTTTTGAAATGAATGCTCCCAAATTTCTGCAACTGTTTCGCAACAGCAGGAAGGAGAGCTCTGAAACTTTTCAGCAGTTCTCATCTCGTTTTAAGGGATACTTGACAAAGTGCCTTGAGCTTTCACAGCTCCCCTCTACCTATGAAGGTCTTGAGGAATTTGTTATAACTGAACAAATAAAGAACACTTTGTCTGCTGATACCCGGAGATTTCTAGCTGAGCAGGGTGCAGAAAAGCTTGAAGACATCTTAGAAAAGTCTGAGCGATATCACAATGCGCTGGCTGAACTACCGGCCACAAAACGTAAACCGGCAGAAGAGCATTATCGGAAAAATAATCTAGACCAATCTTCTCATGCTTCTCATGCTTCTAATCAGAATAAACACAGAGAAACTGGACCTCAAAACCCCCCTCCTGAAAAATCTAAGTTCTACAAAACCAAGTACCCCAACCACAGTAAACAGTCTGATCAACCCGACCGCCCCACATGGCAGCGCAGCCAGAAAGGACAAGGTGGCAAAGGGAGAACCCCTGAGCACGAGACATATGATCAGACCGAGCACACCGAGCCGAAACGCATCGGATGCTTATTAACAGTCTCGCAAGGCGGAATTTTTGACAGTGATTCCCAACCTGTTGGGGATACACCCTCAACGCGAGGTACTGTTACTTTGAACGGTTCTCAAACTTTTTGTTTATTTGACATGGGGCTTTCTTATGATTGCATTGTTGCCAGAAACCTTGTCAAACCGGGTCAAAAGACACGAGAAACCGTCCAACTTTGTGCAGTTCGTAAGAGTGAGGCTCATACAGCGCTTCCCATCGCATTGGTGGAGATCTAATCTGATTTTGTCAGAGGCGTGATCAAAGCGGCTGTTATGGATGACCCCATCTACCCAGTCATACTTGGGGGTAGATACGTGTCTATTGGGAAACCGGAAGAGCCGATTGTGGCAGCAGTAACAGCAAGAGGGCAAACCAAGAAGGAACGGGAGCCTGCGCCTAATTTGTTACCTATGGAACTTAAAGAAGCGCAACAAAAGGACCCTACTTTCGCACCCTGCTTTAGGAAACTGCCCATGGCTAAGGAACCCAGACAGCACGGGGACATTTTTTCTAAGGATGGCGTACTTTATCGCAGAACGGGAAAGCCTGACCAAGGTTATAACCAGCTCCTAGGACCTAAACAGTACAGAAGCCAAATCCTAGAAATGGCGCACTCTTTTCCTTTCAGCAGACATATGGGACAGAACGCCACAAACCAACGGATAACCACTCATTATTGGTGGCCAGGAGTAAATACTGATATTATCAGATATGTCAAATCCTGTGCCCAGTGTCAACGTGTGCCACACAAGCAACGGGCACCCCCAGTCTCTTTGGGTGATATGCCAATAGTGGGAACACCATTCGAACGGGTTGTGATCGACATTTTAGGACCCTTAGAAAGGACTAAAAGAAGGAACAGGTTTATCCTGACCTTAGTCGATACATGCACTTTATGGGCAGAAGCTATCCCGCTAACATGCGCAGATGCCAAGCATGTCGCAGAAGCACTCGTGCAGGTTTTCACTCGGTTGGGATTCCCTCAGCAAGTGTTGACGGATAACGGATCCCCATACCGAAACCTGTTGATGGATGAGATCGTTAAGATCTTGAGGAACCAACACATCTACATAAAGCCTTATACTCCGGCCGGAAATTGGCTCATGGAACGTGTTAACGGAAACCTCAACATGATGCTAAGTAAACTGGCACAAGTGAAACCTGAAGATTGGGATCTTTGCATTCCTGCAGCTTTATTTGGCTACAGAGAATCTCCTCATACTTCCACAAAATTTCCGCCAGCTATGCTTTTATTCGTCAGACCCATTAAGGGCCCACTCGAAGCCTTACTTTGGTCGCTGACAGACCAGAAGGCTGATGAAACAGTCGTCTCAGCAAGTAAATATGTGTCGGATTTAAAAGGAAGGTTGAAACTAGGATGGGACCTAGCAACGACTAACTGTAAGCGAGCACGCACAAAGCACGCTAACCGATACAGAAAAATCGCGAAAGAGAGAGAACTGGAAGCAGGAGAGAAAGTTTTGGTGTTACTCCCTACAGGAAACAACCAACTAAGGATTGATGGCAAGGGCCGTTTACCGTCCTGAAAAAGATTTCTAATGCTAACTACCAGATCTCTATTCAAGGAAAGGAGAAAATTTTCCATTTAAATCTGTTAAAGAGATACGTGGAAAGACCAGTGCCAACCTCCGACCATCTCCTGACGATCGCCAAAACTGATGAAGATGACGACAGTGGCAGGGAGATTCCACTGCGCACACACGAAATCTTTCAAAAATGTCAGAAGCGGCGACGCTCTTTCAAGCGCGCATGGGAGACATTCCAGAGTAAGGAAACTTTGGGAGTAGACTTGAGTAGGAATTAGAGAGAGATGGAGGGGGAAGATGAGAGGGAAGAAGACAGACACCCTGAAGCTACGGATATAGGAAATTTATTTCCATAACGTAGACATGGAGTGCTTCCATATCTTAAAGGGGGGACGTTCTGTCACAGAGATTGTTATGATCATAAAATTTCCTATTTTCCTTTCTTTCTCTACCCGTGTCCTTTATTTTATTATCACTCTTTATCCTTTTTGTGTGTTTTCGCATTCGTACGTTTGCGACTATAAACGTTACTATTTTCCCATTCAAACTTTCGCCGGGTTTCGTTTTCTCATTTAGAAACGCACTAGTGATGTTATTACGTAGATGCCAGGTCTGGGAGGTTATTGCGTTATAGACGTAAACTGTGAATATTCGTTTTCGCCAGACTTATAGGCGACATATCGTCTGCATTTCCACCTTCCACAACGAGTTGCATCGGCTGAGTTGCTCGGTGAGGTGTGACTCGCGCCAAACATGCTCGCTCAAAGCAGACAGAGTATCTAGCATTTCTCATATGACACTCATGCTCCACGGCCAGTTTTTGGCGTAAGGTGCGAAGACGCACGTTTTGGCAGTTATGAGCTAGCGTTTAAGCAGACATAGGTGTTAAAACGAGAAGTGTCAGTTATGGGCAATACGTCTAGTAATGGGAAGTGTTTAAGACGGAAAGGAGAGATTATTTCTTTTTGCGAAATAAGTTGTGACCCTTTGTCTAGTTTAAGATATTAACCAGAGTTCGAAACTTGATTTTACTCATTCTCAATTTGCAGTAGACGTGGTCACTTCGTTCTAGATACTTAAACTTATAAGTGAAATCTCTTAGTTTCGTTGTGATACCGTAGTTCTGTGTTGAGGTAAATATATTATATCTAGTATTTGGTGAAGTGTTTAAGGTGTTAAATCGCCTGTCATTTTCACTAGTTCTTTTGTGCAGAGAGAATTAAAATATAGTCTGTATTATTTTCTAGTGACGTGTTTCAGTGGAAAGCAGGATAAATTATAATTTCTAGCTTAAACAACAATGTAGCTATAATGAATTTAATTTAACTGCTAAATAATCAGACGGGACTAATTTGTCTAAACTAACTTATAAATGCTAGATGCCTCATGAGTGTTGACGGAATACGTATGTATTCCTAATTCATGAGGATTGATGATTTTTATATATAACTTATTTCACGTGAAAGTTTAAACGTCAAGTCAAGCTCTACGCTTGCAATTGAAAATGTAAGTTATATTGAGTACCAAATACGTAAAATATTTCATATGTGTTTTTCCTTTATTCAGTGAATACTGGGGTAACCCAAACTTTGCCGGCGTATAGTACAGAGACATATCTGTGAGAAACATAAACATTTTATATCTTTAACCACGTGGGTTTTCAAGTAACACCTGTCTAACCGGGCGTGTGCCTTCGGAGATAGACAGAATACCAATCCCACTCACGGTTTTTTTTAAGAATAAATGCTTATACTGGGCCTTTGAGTCAGTGTATTTCTTTACTAACTCCAATGTACCTGCTGCCTTGTGGCGAGCATAATTACAGAGATAAAACATTAACTTTTCGACATTATTTGACCAAGTGTGTGGTGAACCAAGACTATCTGTTGAGAGAAGTTGTCCACCGGTCATCTTCCTAATTAAGGGAAACCTCGGGTTCTGACACTGTGTGCCCGCTGAAAAACTGATTCTCACTTCGTGAATAAGTGACATTAACTTAAATCTGTAAAGAAAGAACGATCGTCTGAAGTGGACGCTCCCCAGACGCGGTGAATGAAACCAATATCTGCAGAGCTGGGTATCCATTTCATCCAGATAGACAGATTAACAAAGTGTACACTGAATTTTGCGCCAGACGGCGAACAACAGCACGAGTGTAGGTAAGGTTGTGCGAGTCAGGGCCCTGATGAAAGAACCGAGTGACAGTAGACTGAAGGATGTTCCTCGTTTGATCCACTCACATTTGTAATTTTCCTTATGCATGATTTGTTGCTAAGATAGATATTTTTCCTTAGAATAGATACTGCTATCAAAGTCAGTTCATACCTTCAAACAGGGAAAATATTAGACCCAAATCATATGTATCTGTGACTCTTTGGGCTATCATCTTTCTCCTAACGGGTCTGTGGGCTAAACATCGAGGGAAGATCATAACGGTAGGTCTATCAATTCTGGTAGCAATTCCTTGATTTTTTATGACTATTTGTAGATACGTTTTTTTTAAAGTAATTTTATGTGTTGTGATGGAAGTTTATATTGATAATTAAACTGCCCTTAAACTTAATCAGCGTGTTGGTTAGCTCGTTCTAGAATATTTATATAATCATTTGTTATAATTTACCCACGACTGTGTGTCTAACTGTCGTCACTTGTATGTGCGTGCACGTGAGTGGATATATATATATATATATATATATATATATATATATATATATATATATATATATATATATATATATGTTTAGACTGTCTGACTCCTCTAAAGCTGTCGTAGAAGATAGGCAGAGAGAGAGAAGATTTCTCGATCTCAGAGACAGCCTCTATTACATTCTACCACCTCACTCGTGGAAATCTATTTTCTATTACTATCTCTCACTGTGACTATTACCCATTCTAATCTATTCAGAAGGGACCAACCCAAGTCTTAATTCCCCTATCAAAAATCTACGACAGGAGCCTCGATGTGTTCAATAAAACTGTCTATATGGCATTGTCCAGCCTGGCCTTCGACAGTATTTTTTATGTGGAGAATACGGCTGTGTGCGGGGTCTCTTACATACCACTAGATGGACATTGGGGTGAGTAGATTTATTACTCATGATATAAAATAAAAGTAATAAAGCAAACTACACCGTGGACCAGAACCCGTATCAATATGTAATTACATTCGCCCAACAAAGGAAATTCCCTGTCATATTTTTACATCAAAAGACATGTCCACAACGATAATTACACTCCTTCACCTCTCACCACCCTATATTCCCAGCAATACCTACACACAAACACACCAGACAAACCAAAAAATCCCCCCACCACACACCGTTCATTAACCATCTTCCTCTATAAAATGTATTCATTCATTCATAACCCTCCACTCCCAAAGGAGCATAGGCCTTCAACAAACACATGCCAAGTCCTCCTGTCCCGTGCCATCATCTCAAGTTCTTTCCATGTTCTCCTCATCATTTTCACCTCTGTTTCCAACTCTCTTCTCCATGTACTTCTTGGTCTTCCTCTGCCTCTCTTGCCCTGGGGGTTCCAGAACAAGGACTGCCTTGTAATGCTATCAACAGGTTTCCTCAGTGTGTGTCCTATCCATCGCCATCGTCTTCTTCTCATCTCTTGTTCCACTGGCCCTTGTCTAGTTCTTGTCATCAGTTCCACGTTGGTAACCTTGTCATACCATTTTAATCCCTCTATTCTACGCAAGCACCCATTTATGAAAGTCTGTAGCTTTTTGGTTGTTGTCTTTGTTGTTCTCCATGTCTCCGAGCCATACAATAGGACTGACTTCACATTTGAATTGAAGATTCTTATTTTCGTGTTGGATCCGATTTCTCTTGATCTCCATATATTTCCCAATGCAATGAAAGCTCCTCTTGCCTTTTGTATTCTTATTTTGATATCGCTGTCTGTCCCTCCAACTTTGTCTATATTACTGCCAAGATACGTATATGATTCTACATCTTGTATTGGTGTTTCTTCAAGTTCAACCCTATTATCATTACCTGCATTTATTCTCATTATTTTTGTCTTTTCCCTGTGTATTTTCAGACCCAATTGCTGTGACCTCTCATCGAGTGTTTTCAATTTGTCCTGCATCTGATTACGGTTATGGGACAGAAGAGCCAAGTCATCAGCAAAATCCAGATCATCCAACTGCTTAGTCAGAGTCCACTGGATTCCATTTCTGTTGTGTGTTGTCGATGATCTCATAACCCAATCTATTGCCAGCAAGAAAAGAAATGGAGACAAGAGGCATCCCTGTCGCACTCCTGTTCTTATCCCAAATGGTTCTGTAAATAAAATGTATTAGTTTTTTATATTTCCCTCTTCATTCTATAGCGGGTAAGAAAAAGGGAATTCACTTAGTGAGTGCTTATAAAAATTCATTCTTCTCCAGCCAAGCAGCAACATAATTGGATGAAGGTTGTGGAACAACTCGGTTGTTATATTCATGTAAAAAGGTAAAAGCGCAACTCCTTCCAATAAAAAGTTTTAAAGCTACGTCTAAATCAGCTTGTTGTTTGTAACAAGACTATAGCACATCCACACAGATAACAACGTTCTGATAAGCTCACTTTTGGACAGTGTGCCTACATCTAAGCTTTCATGAAATACACACAAATCTCCTGTTATTGATTACGAATACACTACCTCCAAAATAATTGGTCAATCTACACAAGTCTGCGGTATGGCCTCTTTAAAAGCGGCAGTGAAAAATCAACATATAATTGCTCCTGTAAAGATTTTTTTTTGTGAAGCGTGAAGTTATGCGCGACAAACAACATCGCAACCTCACTTTATAATACTAAATGTTATAGAAATAATGGCTTAACAAAACTATTTAACACACTACAGATAACCAATAGTGATTTTACACTGTGTAAAGGACTATCAAACCAAGAAAGCTAACACCAATTAGCTGTAATTCTCATCAATACCTGCTCATAAAACACGAGACAAACACACTTTGTTTTTGGCGCTTCTCGCTACACAACAAACGCGGGGCGGGAAAATGTACTAATGGGCTCAATAAACATCACAATAAGTTAGCCTTTTAGCTGTACTCAACCAATAACGGACATTCAATGACATATTTTTACATAAAAAGACAGGTACACGCCGACAATGTCCCCACTTCATAAAAATAATATAATAAAAATTTATATATAAACACTTATTACGCCTCTGTGCTTATACATTGGCTTACGCCCGCGCTGATACACCCAGGCGTCATTACTCCCGCCAGCCAAAATCAATACCCCCGCGCACTCTCCATACCCACCTACCACCTAACGACAATAATTATATGTTGTTTCTTTATAGTATATACATATATATATATATATATATATATATGTATATATATATATATATATATATATATATATATATATATATATATATATATATATATATATATATATATATATATATATATATATATATATATATATTTATTTATTTATTTATTTATTTATTTATTTATTTATTTATTTATTTATTTATTTATTTATTTTTATTTATATTTATATTTATTGTCTTACTCCGGTGCCCCGCTACACCCCAACACAGACACATGAGTCACAACACACAAGGCAAACTAAAAGCAATACCACCCACACCCGCCAGCTACACCCCAACACATAACCATGCGTCATCACCCCAACCAGCCACAACCAATACCCCCCGCGCACTCAAAAAGCAACACCACACCTCCTCATCTTTCTCTGTAAAACTCATACTAAACGAGTTTATAAATTTTTTTTATATTTTCCTCTTTATCGATTGTTTATGTCTGTTGTATATATTGTATGTATATATGTATATATTGTATGAAGAAAGAATACACTACCAGCACAATACAACAATTAAAATACCTACACACAACACAACAGACAAACCAAAACCAATACCACCCACACCACACCGCTTATACCTTGTCTTACTCCAACGCTACACCCCAACACACACCCATGAGCCATCACCCCCGCCAGCCAAAAACAACACCCTCTCCCTTAAAAAACCCCTTACTAATCTACGCAACCATTATCGATTTTTTTTAATTTTCCGCTATTATCGATTTTTTATATTGTCCGCCATTATCGATTTTGTATGTATGTTGTATATACGTATAAATAGTATGTATATATATATATATATATATATATATATATATATATATATATATATATATATATATATATATATATATATATATATATATATATATATATATATATATATATATATATATATATACGTTGTAAAATATATATAAATAAACAAACAAACAAACACAAACTCACCAACTACACATACATGAGTCGTCACCCCCGCCAGCCAAAGGAAATACAAACACACCAACACACAACACACAACCTACCTACACACCGCCATTATCGAATTAATATATGTCTACATAAAAAGTCAGCGCATCCACCACCTGAAATGCGACCCGTATATTTTGTTATATAAAAGTCACGCGCCGCCGCCACAATGCGACTCATCGATTTTTATGTCTGATGTATATATGCATATATATTGTATGTATATATATTGTTTGTAAAATATATATTGTATAACTATGTATATAAGTGTTGTAATATATGTTGTAACACCTGTTTTGAATAAACAAACACACTACCAGCACAATACACCAACACACAACACACTGCTTACGAACCCGCCATTATCGAGTGGAGTATTTCCTTATATAAAAAGTCAGCTCATCCTCCACAATCGATCGGAGTATTTTCTTATATAAAAGTCACGCTCATCCTCCACAATCCTAACCGTAGCGTGCCTACTATACTACTCATATTCGTGGAACAGAAGTTCTTTGATATATATCGTTTCGCATACACGTCGTTGATTAATTAGGGACGGCAAACTCGATATGCAACGTATATTTTCGCATTTATGCCGTTTGAACAGGAATGTACATGTATATTTCCCTCCAATCTTCTCTTTCGTCTTCTGTTCTGAAATTCATAATTACATATTGTATATAACGTGTAAAAATATATATATATACAGTATGTATTTAAAAAAAGTACAGTAATAAGTATGTCTTCTTCTTCGATCCTTAACCACCGACCGTCACAGCAGTCAGTGGCCATCACGCCTAGTGGCGTCTTGTAGGGCAACAACAAATTGATTCCACTTTGCACGGTCGGTGGCCATCCTTCGTACAGTGCCCCAACTCTGGTTCATTCTTTGCATCTCAGCCTCCACAGTCCTCCGCCAAGTTGTCTTTGGTCGGCCTCTCTTTCGCTTTCCTTCAGGGGTCCAAAGCATAGCTGTTCTTGTGATGGCATCGGGGTCTATTCTGAGGACATGACCAACCCAGCTCCAGCGTCTGCCAGCTATGATGGTGTGCATGTCCTCTTGCTTGCTACGAGTAAGCAGATCTTGGTTGGTGATGGTATTCGGCCAAAAGATTCGGTGAATTTTTCTTAGGCATGTTGTGTGAAAAGAGGACAATTTTGACATTTCCTTCTCTGTGACTCTCCAGCATTCCGCACCATAGAGAAGCACAGAAAGCACGCAACTCTGGTATAATCTTAATTTTGTGCTTGTGCTGTATTGGGAGGACTTCCAGATGTTATTTAGGCTAAAGACGGCTGCTCTTGCCTTATTCATTCTGAAGTTGATGTCTTTGCCTGCCCCGCCGTCTGGTGTTACTATGCTTCCTAGGTATGTAAAGGTATCTGTCTGTACCAGTTGCTGATTCCTTACTGATATGGGCTCAGGGTTGCTCACATTGAGCGTCATGACCTCGGACTTCTTTAAATTGATGCTCAAGCCCACCTGCTGGCTAAATTTATTAAGTCTATCCGTTTTTTCCTGGATGTGTTGATGTGAATATGCCAGCAGTGCAATGTCATCTGCATATTCCAGATCTTCCAATGTAGAAAATGTAGTCCATCTTATTCCTCTTGGACTGCCCTCTGTTGTCTGGCGCATCACACAGTCTATGACTGTTAAAAATAGAGTGGTTGATAAGGGGCATCCCTGTCGTACTCCTGTCTTCACCTCGAAGGTTAGGTTGCTCTGCCCAACACTACACGTAAAGTTGGCATAGAGGCTTTTTATGATTGACACTATGCACCTTGGAATTCCATAAGCCCTCAGTATTTTCCATAAACTGTCCCTATGTATGCTGTCAAAAGCCTTTTCAAAATCAACAAAATTTATGTAAAGCTGTCTTTGCCATTCTGAGCACTGCTCTATAATGTTCCTGACAGTGAATATATGGTCTACACATCTTCTGTTCTTTCTAAATCCTGCTTGTTCTTTCCTCAGTTTGTAGTCTACTGCCTTTGAAATTAAATAAGTATGTATTAACTACTTAATTCAAAAAATCCATTTGACAAAAATAAAAATGTAAATAATAAATAGTTGTAGAATTTTTTTTAAATCAACAAAGTAAATGACGTTAGAATATTTCTTACATCAAAAAGTCAGAGAACCTCAACAGCTAGTCACAGAATCAGCAGAAACTTCAGTTACATTTGCAGCAACGTGAGATAATGAGAGTGAAAACTCCACTGTACACTCGTGAGAGAATGAGAGTGAAAACTCCACTGTACACTCGTGAGAGAATGAGAGTGAAAACTCCACTGTACACTCGTGAGAGAATGAGAGTGAAAAATGCAAATAACGTCTTAGATTATTCTGAAGATTGTTTTGACCTCGCGGACCAAATGAAAGGTTCTCGGCGTCCGCTTTTTGAGAACCGCTGCATTAGTTTAATGGAAAATTGATGATCGATATACGTCGTTTCGATAAAAGTCGAGCCTTTTTGAGGAACATAACTATAATGTACATCGAGGATCCCCTATTTACATAACAGACTAACATAATATATTCTCACACACGATAATCATGGCTTTATATAGCAGACTCATAGAATATATTGTACCACAAGAAAATCGTGACA